>CASHTH010002086.1:0-118080 GCA_030341885.1 Geodia barretti
CCGGCTCAGTGAGCACCGCCCATCTCTTCCATCATGAGTTCCATGATGTCATGGCTGGTCACGGCGCCGAGGAACTTGTCGGTCTCTCGCTCCACCACGGGGATGGTGGTCAGCGAATTTTCCGACATCCTTTGCAGGACATCTTCCACGTGCTCATCGGCCAGGCCAGCGGCGTCTGGCTGCGGAGGACATCGTTGAGCGCGGTGCTCGGCCACGACATTTGGGCAGGTAGCGGAAGGTGGACAAGGAAACGAGTCCGGCCAAAGCGCCGTGGTCCACAACTACGTAGTCGTGCTGATAAGGAGCCGTCCACCGTTCGGCGAAATCACGCACCGAAAGCGTAGACTCGGGGTGGCGACGCGAACGGTCCAGGATGTCGTCCACCACGATGTTGTCCAGTGCGAAATGGACGATGCCGTGGGGTATGTCCGTCAACTCGGTTGGCAGGTCTGCTCTACGGCTGGCGCGGTTTACGGCCAGACTGATGAACGGCGGCATGAACAATATGTAGCAGAACATCACCAAAACCAGGAAAGAGAAGACCGCCTCGTCAAGGATGTCGGTGTCCCAGAGCACGAGGAGAAGCGCGATCTCCGTGACGCCTTTGCCCATGAGACCGGATGCGACCGCGTACGGGACCGTGAGGCGGGATATATACGCCCCAATGACGCTCCCACAAAGTTGCCAATCAGAGGGATGACGGCGAGCGCGGCCATGGTCCAGATGGGCAACGTGACGAAGGAGAAGCTGAACTGAAGGCCGGCGGAGGCAAGAACAGCGGACGAAGAAACCCTTCGGCGACGCTGCGCAAACCTGGAGTGATCTCGCGGCGCACCTGGTAGGGCAAACCGGCCAGGGCGGCCCCGAACAGCAACGCGCCCAGGGAGCCGTGCAGTCCCATGAGTTCGGCGGCGGCCACGATCACAAACAGGATCCCCAGGAGCAAACCCAACGAGAGTTGCGGCACATGAATAACGCGCTGGAGCAGCCCACCACAGGAGGCAGGACCTGAAGGACAGTATCCAGGACACGACCGCAAATCCGGCAACCTTTCCCAGCAGCACCAGTATTCCGGTGGGGTCAGGTACTGAACGTGATCGCCGATGCTGAAGCCGATCAGCAGGAGCGTGATCAGCTCGGCGATGACCACGACGGTGTGAAAATCTGCCAAGCCGACCGCTCTTTCAGCCGGCCATCGTTCCGCCAAGACTTGACCACGATGCCGAGGCTGGTCATGGACAGAAACGCCGGCCAGGGCGAGCGCCCTCCGAAAAAGCCAGGCTCAGGCCGAAATCGAAGACGAGGTCGGTGGTGACCGCATCGAATGCCCAGTGACAGGACTACCGAGAGGATCGCCGCCAGGAATAGTGGCCCTTCAGGCTGGACATAAAGCTTGAATGTCGATCTCATCGAGGCCAATGAGGAAGAAGAATAGGAACACGCCGAGCTTCAACAATAACTGGATGTGCAGCGTCGACTCGATGTGCATAGCGTCAGATTCAGGATTGGACCCAAGACTATGCGGTCGCCGCGTAAGCCACGATGGCGTTCAGGCGCAGCCGACGGGAAAACAACTTCCGACAACTTGGCAGCGACGATCAGGGTTCCCAGGGCCAGCAGCGATCCCGGAGTTCGGCCGAGGCCCGGAGACGCTGAATAACTCAGCAAGCCCGAGAAACGACAAACCTTCACGAACATGTTTGTCATTCGCTCCAATTATGCGTGCGTCAACCAATATTAACGCACCATCGAAAGTGTTTTGGAATCGATATAGTCAACCGATCATGAAAGCCTGATTGACCGCCGCTCATTATTCGCAATTGCGGTGGGCTCACAAGGGGCGACAACCCTTGTGATAAACTTGGCGCTGTCCCCTTTTTTGAACGCAAATCACGGAGGAAATTCGATGCCATCGCCGAAGCTGTTGTGCTCCCCGACAACGTTTTCGTCCCATCCACTATGACCTTACGCTTACCCCGAATTTCGACGATTTCACCTTCGCCGGCGAGGTCGACATTCACGGTGAGCATGGAACCCGGCACCACCGAGATCATGCTCAATTGCTCGGAGATCGAGATACATTCGGCCACCGTCAGCTGGACGACACGGTGGCGAGCAGGAACAGCCGGCCAGCGACATCGCCTACGATGCCGACGCGGAAACCGCGACGATCAGCATTGCCGCACACCGGCTGATGGTTGGTGGGCAACCATCACTGCGGATGTCGTTCACGGCGAACTCAAGACAAGTTGCGAGGGTTTACCGCAGCCAGTACCTGAACCCCGAGGCGAGACGCCTACCTGGCACCACACAATTTGAGGCTACGGACGCGCGACGATCCTGCCGTGCTGGGACGAAACCGGCGGCCAAGGCACCTCCAGTCACGCTGGACGTGCGGAGGAGATGGAGGCCGTTTCCAATACACCGATCATCCACGACAGCCGCAGCGGCAACGGCCGCAGAACCCTGTTGTTCGACAGACCACGTGTGATGTCCACCTACCTGCCTGCCTACGTGTCGGTGACCTGACGCACATCGAGAAGAGGCGCCGACGGTACGTTGGTGGGAGTGGGATGACCAGGGGCAGGAGGAGCAGGGACAGTTCGCGCTGGAACGTCGGTCAAACTGCTCTCCTTCTCAACGACTATTTCGGCATACGTATCCGCTGCCCAAACTGGACATCTCGCGATACCGGACTTCGCGGCTGGCGCGATGGAAACTGGCGGTTGCGTGACGTACCGCGAGACGCGCTGCTGGTCGATCCGGCAACTCGTCGGCGGGCACTCGGCAGAGGGTGGCGGAGTGGTGGCGCACGAGATGGCCCACATGTGGTTCGGCGACCTGGTGACCATGGAGTGGTGGGACGATCTGTGGCTCAACGAGAGTTTCGCCACGTGGGTGGGCACCAAAGCGGTGGACTGGCTGTTCCCGGAATGGTCGATGTGGACGCAGTTCGTGAACATGGACACCAACCGGGCGTTCAGCCTGGACGGCTTGAAGAATCGCATCCGATCGACAGGAAGTGGCAAATCCGGCAGAGGTCAGCCAGCTCTTTGACGCGATCAGCTACAGCAAGAGGTGGGTCGGTGTTGCGGATGCTGGAGCATTTCCTGACGCACCCACGTGTTTCCGTATCGGCTGAACGCCTATTTGACCCGACACTCGTATCAAAACGCCCGGACCACCGACCTGTGGACGGCGCTGGAAGAATCTTCCGGGGAGCCGGTCAACTCATCATGAGCAGTTGGACGGGTCAAACCGGATATCCTGTGCTGGATGTGGCGGCGACCAGCAATGCACGGGCTGACGTTGGAAATCGGCAGGAGAGGTTCGTCTTTGACTCGGTGCTGGGGAAGACGCGGGGACGACGAGGAACAGGTGTGGCCGGTGCCATTGACGGTTACGGCCGCCGGGGCGCCCGTCACGCGCACTGGTGAGCGGGGCCACGGACACAAGTGCAGGTGGCGGCTCCCGGGCAACCAGAATGGTTCAAGGTCAACCCGGACCAGACCGGTTTCTATCGGGTGAACTATACGGACGCGGACCGGGAAAGGCTGGCTACGGTGGTGGCCAACCGGGGACTGCCGGCGACCGACCGGCTGGGGATCCAGAACGATGCGTTCGCCACTGTCCCGCGCGGGTTGCTGCCGTAACGCGATTCCTGGCGTTGGCGAGTCCTACCCAGGATAGACCGATGCGTCGGTCTGGAGCGACCTGGCGACCAACCTGCGAGAGATCGAAAGCCTGATCGCCGGGAGTCGTACCTGGGGGCTACCACGCCTTTGGCCGACGACTATTCGGTCCGGCGGCGCAACGGTCGGGCTGGGACGCGCGGCCGGGGAAGGGACACCTGGATGCGTTGACCCGGCCACCGTGCTCAGCCAGGCCGGGGTATACGGGGACCCGGACGTTGTCGCGCAGGCCCAGGAACTCTTCGCGCGCGTACCAAAACGATCCATCAAACGTGCGACCGGACCTGCGCGCGTGGTATTCACCTGGTTGCACAGGCGGGCGACCGGCCGTCTACGACCGCATGTGGGACCTGGAGCGCGCAGCGGATTGCAGAGGGAAGATCCGGTCCTGATTCGATGCGCGGTTCCAGCAGGAGGATCTGCTGCGGGAGACGCTGGACCGTCGCTCACCGACGACGTCGGTTTGCAGACACCATATTTGTGGTATCCGCCGTGGCGGCCCAACAACCGGGCCGCAGCCTCGCCTGGGATGTCCTGAAGGAGCAGTGGGACGATTCGACCGCCGGTACGGAGGCGGAGGCTTCGGGCGATGCGACTGGTCGGCATCATCGACTCGTTCACGACCGAACGCGATGCGGAGGATGTGACAGTTCTTCGAAGCATACACCCACGCCGGCGGCGGAGCGCACGATCCGGCAGGCGTTGGAGCGCATGTGCGCTGACGTGGCTGGCTGGCGTACCGCACACCGCGACTGAAACTGGCGCTATATTTCGCTAGCTCCTGACATAGCCAGCAGATCGGCGGCCAGGCGCTCGATGCGTTTACGCGTCTGGGGGACGCAGGCAAGCCAACGCTCGGGATGTCTCGAAGCGCCGTAACGCGCGCCGCGCACGGCCCCGCGACGCCGCGTTGGTGTCGGTGTCGCCGCCGGCGGCTTTTACCGACGCGATGAGGGCGTGTGAAAGTCCAAAGGCGTGTTCCTAACCTCGCGGCCCACAGGCCCACCGGCAGGGCCAGCAAGCGTTGTGTCCGATGAGCCGGTGGTCGCACAATAACCAGTCGATGCGGCGGGCGGGGGTTCGCCGTCGGCGATGGGCGTCCAGGACGGCTGCGGAATGCGGTCGATGTGGGCGATTGCCTGCGATCGGGACAGCCGTCGCGTAGAGCGCGCGCGTACAGTTCCGCGAGGATTCGCGGCTCCCTCCGTGAGCAGAACGGCGATGGTCGCGTTCACGATGATGCATGACCACTGGCAAGCCGGGGCGTAGTGGGTCACCACGCAGGTGAGCGCGGAATCCGTAATCAGAAGATTTGGATTGTTGCGGCGGGCGATGGCCACCGGGGGCGCAACGCATCACGCCGCCGTGGGTGCGATGCGGTCTCTGAGTTCAAACACCAAACGGGCGGGTTCCGGGAGCGCTTACCGGTTGCCAATTGTCGATCACCTCACCGTGGTGATGACCATGCCGCGGCCGTTGTCGAGCGCCAATCGATCAGCGGTCAGCGAAGTGCGGGCGTAGTCACATTGCCCAGCCGCGCATCTCCCAACTCGACGGCCTGGCGAGGTCGTCGTCCACGGGGTCGGTTGGCTTCGCGCGGGTCGATCTCGGTAAGGCCGTTGGGGTGCGCATCTGCGATGTGATCGTAAGGGCGCCTCGACGGGCAGCCCAACAGATTGCCGCGACGGCGAGACCGAGCAGCACGCCATCGTGCACGGTCACGCGAGGTTCCGCAGTCGGCACGTTGATGGCGGAAGAGGCGATTGATGAACGCAGCGAGCGGGGAGCTTGCGAAACGACTCCTGATGTCGCATGGGAGCTGTATACCTCTGACGGATTCCGGAGTGTCTAGCGGCCGTTTTGGGTCGGTTCCAGTTTGACCACGTTTACCGAATGTTATTAGCCTTGATTGTGATTACGAACAAATGGCCAAGAAATTTATGAACTTTGTCAAAGAACGAATTTAGAGAGAACTGGAATCGCTGCTTCGCCGGGCGCCTTTTGATCACCGACGGCGCGATGGAACCCAGATCCAGGCGCAGGGACCTTGGACCGATGATTTTGGCGGAGAGGAGTACGAAGGGTTGTTTTTGTGTACGAAATAGCCCGTGACCAAGGGTGCAGACATTACGACGCGCCCCAGACGTGATCCACGACATCCCCGCGACTACCTGGATGCCGGCGCTGACATCATACAGACCAACACCTTCGGCGCAACCGCGCTGGTGCTGGGCGAGTACAGCCTCGCTCCCGAGGCGCGCCGGATCAACCGCGAGGCCGCCGGTATCGCCAGGCGAGCCGCGGACGATGCAACGGCCGCTGACCCGGACAAGCCGCGTTTCGTGTACGGCGCGATGGGTCCGACGACGCGGACCATCTCGGTGACGGGTGGCCTGACCTTTGACGAGCTGGCGGCCGATTACCACCAGCAGGCGGCTGGACTCATCGAGGGCGGCGCCGACGTGCTGGTGCTCGAAACGGGCCAGGACACGATCAACATCAAGGCAGGGCTGGAAGGAATAGATCGCGCCCGGGCCGAGATGAACGTTGACGTTCCGGCAGCCGTGCAGGGAACCGTCGAGCCCATGGGCACGCTTCTGGCCGGCCAGGACGCCGAGGCGTTTTACACCTCTCTGGCCCACCGGAACCTGCTCTGGGTGGGCTTCAACTGCGCCACCGGGCCGGAGTTCATGACGACCACATCCGGACGTTGAACGAGTTGTCGCGGTTCGGGATCGCCTGCGTGCCCAACGCGGGTCTGCCCGACGAGGACGGCAACTACAACGAGACGCCGGAGATGCTGGCGGCCACACTGGAACGGTTCGCGGCGAATGGCTGGATCAACGTGACCGGAGGTTGCTGCGCACCGGCCCCCGAGCATATTCGGCGGCTAGTCGAAGCAATGTCCGACAGACGCCGCGGGTGACCGAACCGACGGTAGAAACGCGCGTGTCGGGCATCGAAGCCGTGGTGGTGAACGAGGACACGAGGCCGACCATCGTCGGGGAACGCTACCAACGTGCTGGCAGCCGCGGTTCAAACGGCTGATAGCGGGCGAACGGTTCGAGGAGGCGGCCGAGGTCGGCCGGCGGCAGGTCCGCAACGGGGCGCACATTCTGGACGTGTGCCTGCAGGACCCGGACCGGGACGAAACGTCGGACGTGATCAAGTTCCTGGACCAGCTCAATCGCCGGGTCAAGGCGCCCATCATGATCGACTCCACGGATGCGTCGGTTATCGAAGAGTCGCTGAAACGCCTGCAGGGTAAATCGATCATCAACTCGATCAACCTCGAGGATGGCGAGGAGCGCTTTCAGCGGGTGGTGCCGTTGGCGCGACGATACGGCGCGGCGTTGGTGGTGGGCTGCATTGACGACGACCCCAACCAGGCACAGGCGATCACGCGTGAGCGGAAGCTGGAGATTGCCCAGCGGTCTCACCGGCTGTTGACCGAGAATTACGGAGTGGCGGAAGAAGACATCATCTTTGATCCGCTGGTGTGTCCCCGCTGACCGGAGACGTGAACTACGTCGGTTGCGGCAGCGAAACCATCGAGGGCGTGAGGATGTCAGGGAGGCGTTGCCCAGACCAAGACGGTGCTTGGCGTCTCCAACGTTTCTTTCGGGCTGCCGGCGGCGGGTCGCGAGGTTTTCAACTCCGTGTTCCTGTACCACTGCACGCAGGCCGGCCTCGATATGGCCATCGTCAATTCCGAAATGATGCGCGGTACGCCCAGTATTCCCGAGGAGACGCACACTGTCTGAAGACCTATCTGGAATCGCGGTGAGGATCCGGTGGCCGCGTTTGCGGCGCACTTCCGCGACCGGGCGCCGCGCGCCACTGCGGAAGAGCGGTTGGCGCTGCCGTTGGACGAACGCCTGGCGCAGTGCATCATTGAGGGCAGCAAGGAAGGCTTGGCCGCCGACTTGGATCTGGCGCTGCAGGACGGGTGCCATTGGCGATCATCAACGGGCCCCTGATGCGGGAATGGATGAAGTCGGGCGTCAGTTCAACGCGAACCAGCTGATCGTCGCCGAGGTGTTGCAGAGCGCCGAAGCGATGAAGTTCGCGGTAGCTCACCTGGAACCGCACATGGAGCGCACGGACGCCGCGCTGCGGGGACGGATCCTGTTGGCGACCGTCAAGGGCGACGTGCACGACATCGGCAAGAACCTGGTCGAGATCATCCTGTCCAACAACGGCTACAGCGTGATCAACCTGGGCATCAAGGTTGCGGCGCAGGAACTGATCGCGGGCTACCGGGAACACCAACCGGACATCATCGGCCCTGTCGGGCTTGCTGGTGAAATCCGCGCAGATGATGGTCGAGACGGTGCAGGACTTCCGCGCGGCCGGCATCGCGGCCCCGGTCCTGGTTGGCGGCGCTGCCCTGTCCAACCGGTTCACCCGGCTGCGGATCGCGCCGGAATACGGCGGACTGGTGGCGTATTCGCCGGACGCCATGAGCGGACTCGCGCTGGCCAATACCATCCAGGACGCCGATGAGCGTGAGCGTTTGCTCGCTCGGTTGGAGACGGAGAGCGCCGAGCTGCAGAGGCGGCAGCCGCCCGTGCGTGACGCCGCGACAACGACCAGCGTCATTCCGGTAGAATCCTCCCCGCGGCCACCGATCTGCGGCTCCACGTGCTGGAGGATTTCGATCTCGACGAGATTTTCGGGTACATCAACCCGCAGATGCTTTACGTGCGGCACCTGGGATACCGGGGTCGTTTCTGGGATGCACTGCGGGCAGAAGAACCCAAAGCCGTTGAACTGCGTCAACAGGTGCAACGGGTTGAGGACATGATGCTGTCCCGCTCGGACATCGGCGCCAGCGCGGTATTCAAGTTCTTCCCGTGCCGCTCCGAAGGGCAGTGGCTGATCGTATACGAGCCGGACGGCAAGGCTGAGCTGGAACGGTTCTACTTGCACGGCAGCAGGAACGCGAGGGACTTTGCCTGGCCGACTACGCGCGGCCGACCGGCGAGGGTCCGAAACGACTACCTTGCCATGTTTACGACCACCGTCGGACCGGGGTCGGGCATTGTCAGAACGGTGGAAGAACGAGGGCAGGTACCTGGATTCGCACACGTTGCAAGCCCTGGCCATCGAATCGGCGGAGGGTTTTGCGGAGTTGCTCCACAAGCGGATCCGCACCATGTGGAGCATCGGCGAACCGTCGGGCTGAAGGTCAACGGCGAGGACGAGCTTCGGGACCTGTTCCGGGCCAACTACCATGGCAAGCGGTTTTCGTTCGGGTACCCGGCGTGTCCGCGGTTGGAGGACCAGGAGAAGCTGTTCTCATTGCTGGACGTGACCGCAAGCATCGGGGTTGAGCTCACGGATGGATACATGATGGACCCGGAAGGCTCGGTGTCGGCCGTGGTGTTCCATCACCCGCAGGCCAAATATTTCAGCCTGGACGAGGCGGATATCGAAAGGCTGGAAGCCGAAATCGAAGAGATGGCGGTAGGACGATAGCCGATGGCATCGTCAGCGATCAGAAAGCCCGTAGGCGTTTTGCATACGGGCTTTATTGTTGCCGCAGCGCGGTCCGCGAGTTGGACCGCCGCCAATGCAAACCTACTGGGCGGTGAAGCCGCCGTCGACCACGAGTTCCGCCCCGGTGATGTAGGACGCTTCGTCGCTGGCCAGGAACAGTACCGCGTAGGCCACCTCTTCCCGGCGTCCGGTTCGCTTCATCGGGATGTTGGCGGTCATGACGTCGCGGGTCTCGGAACTGGCGGAACCGCCAGCCATAGGCGGCATCAGGCCGGGATGGACCGAATTGACCCGGATGCCGGCCTCGGCCCAGCGCACGGCCGCGGATTTGGTCATCAGGCGCACCGCCCCTTTCGAAGCGTTGTAGCCCATGTGGATGAAATCCTGGCCCACGATGCCGGAAATGGACGAGATGTTGACGATGCAGCCACCGTCACGCTGTTCCATGGCCCCGATAGCATGTTTCATGCCGAGGAACACACCCTTGGCGTTGATGTTCAGCAGGCGGTCCCAGGTGGTGGTTCCCAGGTTGTCCTCCTCATCGTAGCCGGAGATGCCCGCGTTGTTGACCAGGATGTCCAGCCTGCCGTGCCTGCCGACCGCGTCGGCGATGACCTGCCGCCAGTTGTCCTCGTCGGTCACGTTGAGATGGGCGTATTCGGCGCTGCCGCCGTTGGAAACGATGTCGTCGGCCACGCGCTGCCCGGTATCGTCAGTGACGTCGCAAACGACCACCGTGGCGCCTTCCTCTGCAAAGAGGCGGGCTTCGACCTCGCCCATGCCGCGCGCTGCGCCGGTGACGATGGCGATTTTGCCTTCCAACCTGGGCATGGAAACCACCTCCCGCAATGTGCATTGGACCACAGGGCCGGATTATAGCACCGCCACCCGGCATCATAATGGGCAAGAATTGAGGATCAGATGACGACCTACCGGACCGTGACCTCGGATGTGTCCACCGAGCGAGGGGAAGTTGCGACGGTTGTCGATTCCGGCTACGAATCGGGCGGCGCGCGAGACTCCAATGTCCCCGATTACGCCGCGGTGATCGACATCGGGTCGGGTTCCGCGCGGGCAGTGGTGATGCAGGTGAACCGCGGTGGCGGCGTCGAGATTGTGGCGCAGCGGAGCGTCACGCTAACCTGATGAGCTACGTGCGATCCGACGGCTACCTTGACGAACGGGGGGTTGCGACACGCTGGACGCGCTGGAGGATTTTGCGCTGGTGGCGCGGGGCTACGGCATCGAGACCATCCACGCCGTGGGGACGGCGGCGCTGCGCGAGTCGGGCAATGCCAGCACGATCACGACCGCATCCCAGGAACGGTTCGGCATACCGTTGGAGATCATTGACGGGTCCGACGAGGCCGGCTACTGCTTCGTGGGCGCCATTCACGGCCTTCGTGTGCGCGATGGCTTGCTGGCGGACATCGGCGGAGGCAGCACGGAGGTGGTGCAGTTTCGTGATCGACGGCTGGTGTCCAGCGCGTCGCTGCCGCTGGGCAGCCTGCGTATTGCAAACCAGTTCGAGTTGACGGACTGCCCGACTGCGGAGGCGATGCGGGCGGCCTATGAGCACGTCCGAACCGTTCTCACCGAGGCTGGAGTAGAGGCATCGGAAGACGGCGCCGTGCTGGTCGGCTCGGGCGGGTCGGTGCGGCTGCTGTCGCGCCTGGAGCGAGGAAAGGAGCCCTATCCCATCATCAAGCTCCACGGGTACGAGATCCGGTCAGGTGCACTGGAGAGAGAAATCGAGCTGATGTCGGCGATGACCCGGGCGGAACGGTCCGAAATACCCGGCATGAACCCGGAGCGCAGCCATTCGATCCTCGGCGGCGGCGTGGTGGCACACGCGCTGATGCAGCACCTGGGAGCGAGCGGGCTGCTGGTCTCGGGCCAGGGATTGCGCGAAGGACTGGCCCGGCGCCCGGAGCCTCCGTCAACGTGCGTCGGCGTGCAGTTGCCGCCGCTCGCGTCGGTGCGGGCGGAATCGATGACAGACCTCGTGGGACGGTTCGCCGGCCGGTTCTCGTGTCGGGGCGAACGACGGGCCGAGTTGGCCGGACGGATCGCCGATGCGGTGTGGGGTGGATGGAACCGGCAAATCGCGAATTCTTTGGAGTGCGCCGCACGGCTCCTGGACATCGGGAAACGCGGTAGACTACTACAATCGGCTCAACCGGACTGCGAGTATAATAGTGCGAACCGACCTCCCGGGGTTCACGCACGCGGAATCGGCCCAGATCGCGGCCATATTCCTCCTCGCGGAAACGGGACGGTTGCCGCGGAGGTTTCGCGAGAGCAGATTGCTGCGGCCTGAAGAGTTGCGTCTGTTGGAACAGGCGGCGGTGTTACTGGTTGTGGCCGACGAGTTAGATAGCCGCATGGCGCCGGCGATGCCAGCGAATGCGGTGCAGGTTGCTCGTGCGGGCGACGGGTGGCAGATTGTCACCCCGAGCTGGTCCCCGGTGTCGGCGCCGAATTTGCAAAATAAATGGCGAAAGGCCTTTGGGAACGACGTTCGGATCGAAAGAGGTGAATCATGACGGTTTTGCAAGAAACCCAAGCGTACAAGATGGGCGAGTGCTACGGACGTCATCCCGACGATGGGAAGTTTCCCGGGAAGCTGATCATCGTTGAGGGCATCGACGGCTCGGGCAAGAGCACGCAGATTGACCTGTTGGGCAAGTGGCTCAACAGCCAGAATCTGGTCACCGTGTCCACGGATTGGAATTCGTCGCCCATAGTGGCGCCGTACCACCAAGCGCGGGAAGGTCGAGGAACTGCTGACCCCGATGTCCTTCAGCCTGATTCACGCGGCTGACTTCGCCAACCGGGTGCACGCTCAGATTATTCCCGCCCTGCGGGCGGGCGCCACCGTGCTGGCTGACCGTTATGTGTTCACCGCCTTTGCCCGCGACGCGGCTCGTGGCGTGAACCGGGAATGGCTGCGCCGGGTGTATTCGTTTGCGGTTCAGCCCTCGTTGGCGCTGTATTTCAAGGTGCCGCTGGATGTCTCGATCCATCGGATCACGGTGGGCCGTGAGGAGTTGGGCTATTACGAATCTGGGCCAGGACATGGGATTTTCCAATGACCGCGAGGAATCTTTCCGGATGTTCCAGGGCAAGCTCCTCGAAGAGTACGACTCGCTGACCGAGGAATTTGGACTGATGACCATCGACGCCACGCAGCCCATCGCCGTGCAGCAGCAGCAGGTGAGACGGTACGTGGAACCCCTGCTCGAAGGAGCCATGGATCTCCGGGGGCAGAGCGTTCCGGAGGCGCTGGGTCGACACGGTCTGACCGGGCGGTACGTCACCTCGCCGATGCGCCGCCGCCTGACCGAGCAGGAAGCGCTGGCCGCCGCCGCCAAGTCGGATGGTTAGCAGGCGAGTTCGCCGTCGGGATACGACCGGCGCTAACGCCGCATTAAAGTGAAACCAAGGAGCGACCACGATGGACAACGTCAGGTTCTACGGTCACACCCCGCCCGGAGCTGGAGATGAAGCCACGCCGGGCCGTCTGATCGTGGTGGAGGGCACAGACGGTGTAGGACGATCTACCCAGATAGCGATGCTCAGGGAGTGGCTGGAAGCGGAAGGGTACGCAGTGCTCGTCACGGGTTTCCGGCGGTCGGAGTTGGCCGCCGGTGGGATCGACCGGGCGATGCGGGGGAATACCCTTGACCCGCTGACACTGAACCTGTTTTACGCCACCGACTTCTGGGACCGGCTGGAAAAAAACATTGTTCCGGCGCTTCGGTCCGGCATGGTGGCCCTGGTCGATAGGTACATCTTTTCGATCATAGCGCGGGCGCGAGTTCGGGGAGTATCGCCCCGTTGGCTCAACGACGTGTTCGAGTTCGCCGTCGTTCCGGATGTGGTGTTGTACCTGGACGTGGACGTGGAGCACCTGGTGCCGCGAGTGCTGTCAGTACGCCAACTGGATCACTGGGAATCGGGCGAGGACTTCCTGCGCAGCGCCGACCTGTACGACAACTTCACCCGCTACCAAACGGCGCTGATCGACGAGTTCCGTGAGCTGGCCAAAGAGCACCAGTTCGTCACCGTGGACGGTCGCGGCAGCGTCGGCGACGTTTTTGAGGCCTTGCAGACCGAAGTCGGCAAGGCCCTGGAAGGCATGGGAGCGTTCTGAGCGGCTACAACCCCAGCGCGTCGGCCAGCCGGCGCCGGTGGAATTTAGGGTCGCCGAGGAACTGGTAAAGGGTGCGCGAGGCGGTGGTGTGCAGGGTCAGGCCGTACTCGGTGGTGCTGCCCACGCCGGCGTGGACCTCATGCGCGTGGTTGCACGCGTTGTAGTAGGCCGCGCTGCTGACCGCTTTGGCGAGGTGGATGCTGTCGGCAGCGTCCCGTTCTGAGTCGAGCTTCCATAGCGCCTCATAGGTGGTCCAGCGGGCAGCGTCCAGCTCGTTGACGAGGTTGATGATGTGGTCCTGGACTCGTTGGAAGCGGCCGATGGGGGTCCCGAACTGGATGCGGGTGCGGCTGTAGTCCACGGACATTTCGTAGACCTGCTGCGATCCTCCCACCTGGAAGGCGCAGAGCAGCGGTATCGAGGCGGCCACGGCGCGCTCCAAGGCTTCCCAACCGCCGGCGAACCCGCCGCCCAGCACCGCCGATGGGCCAACCTGCACGCCGTCCAGCCGGACTTCGGCAAGGTTCCAGGCGAACCCCTCGAGGCGACGGATGGTAACGCCCGGGGCGTCAGCCGGGACGATGACCAGGCCAACGTGCTGGCGGTCCTCCGTGCGTACGGCGCAGATGAGATCGGTGGCCGCCGCCGCGTCGTACACGTAGACCTTGGTTCCGGCGATACGGTAGCCATCGCCGGCGGCGGCGGCAATAGTCTGCACGTCCGATTCGTCCCACTGGTAGTCGGCCTCGGTGATGGCCAGGGAAACGGTGCGGCGTCCGGCGGCGATGTCCGGCAGCAAGGAGCGTTTCTGGTCTTCAGTGCCGGCCTCGAGGATGGCCAACGCGCCGAGAGCAGCGGTACTCAAGTGCGGCCCGGGAACGGGACCCCGTCCCAATTCTTCGAACAACACGCCGGCGTCGGTGTAGGTCCCGCCTTCACCACCGTATTCGGTAGGAATGATGATCCCTAACCAGCCGGTGCCAGCGAGTTTCTGCCAGGGTTCGGAGGGCGCGCTCTGCCCGGTGGCGGACAGCTCCAGCAGCGTATCCTTGGGATATTCGGTGTCCACGAAACGGCGAACCGCCGCCTTGAGCATTTCCTGTTCTTCGCTAAGGGCCAAATCCATGGGGTTGATTGCTCCCGAGTGGCGGCAATGTGCTTAGAGTTGCCGCGGAAAACCGTCTTGGTCGTGTGGTGTGTTCAGGCCAAAGCGCCAGCACGTTCCCGCTGCTGGCGGCCGATCCCGATGCGGCGGGACATGATGACCTTCTGGATGTCGGTGGTTCCGCCGGGGTGCAGCGCGATGATGGCGGCGCGCTGGTGGGATTCGATGTGGCCTTCGCCGGCGCCCCACCGCTCGTCCTTGGTCAGGGCCGCCGGGCCGAGAATGTCGAGGATGCCGGTGGCAATGCGGAGACCGGACTGCTTGCGGAAGTAGGATGCCTGGGGTCCCTCGTAGGTCACGAGGGCGCCGCTGTGCCGCATCCAATAGTTGCGAAGCTGGAACAGGCGACCGATTTCGGCGTCGATATAGATGTCGACCAATCGCTCGCGCACATCCGGGTCCTTGCTGAGGGCCTCACCGCGGCGGTTGTTGGTCGTGCAGTGGTCGAAGATGCGATCAACGATCCAGTCTGCCGATGCGTCCGCCGGTTCCGTGCTCCAGCTCAGGTGGGTTGTCGCGACTTTCCAGCCCATCGTTCTCGCCGCCGATCAGGTTGCGAGCGGGGCACGCGAACGTTGTCGAAGTAGACGATGTTCTTGACGCCGAGCCGGCGCCGGACTCGCCGGCGGAGGACAGGAGGTCCATGGGGAAAACGCTGATGCCGGGGAGATTGGACGGCACCATGAACCAACTGAGGTTTTGGTGCCGGTCGCCCTCGGGATCGGTGCAGGTGATGGTCCACATGTAGTCGGAGCCGTGGGCGCTGCCCACGTACACCTTCTGGCCGTTGATGACGTAGTCGTCACCGTCGCGGCGGGCGGCAGTCTTGGCGTTGGCCAGGTCGGAGCCGGCTTCGGGCTCCGTGAGCACTGCCAGGTGCGGATCTCGCCCTTGAAAATCTTGGGCAGGAATTCTTGCTTCTGATCCTCGGAACCCCACACGAGGATGGAGTTTGCCACCGAGGCGTCCGCCCGAGTCGTAATAGGGCGGGAGGGACAGGTTGTAACCGTCGATCTCCTCCTCGAGGACCACGGAGTGGTCAACGGTCAGGCCGCCGCCGCCGTATTCTTCGGGCGCGGTGGGCCAGAGCCAGCCCTTGTCGCCCAACCGCCGGCCCAACTCGCGCGAAGCTGGTACTGCTCATAGGTCAGGTCGATGGAGTCGGCGGGATGCTGGATGCCCGCCCGGGATTTGCTGCTGAGCCAGTCCTGCACCTCGGCGCGGAAGGCTTCCTGCTCGGCGGTATAGGTGGGTTCGAAGTCCATAACATGCCTCGAAAACGGCCGGGGCATAGCCCACCGGGGTGTATCCGGGAATTAGTCGGCAATTATGCCCTAAGGGGCTGTGGCGGGCAACCGGGCCGGCCGGGGATCGTAGCGGCCTTTGCGAAGCGTTACCGGCTGCGCAGGGCGCGGCCGGGGCGGGCGCCGGTGTGCCGGCCGTTTGTCGATTACGAGGTCGCCGTTGACGGGCGACGTAGTCGATGCCCACTGGGAACTGGAGCGGGTCGTCGAAGGTTGCCGGGTGTCGACGCCCGATGGGTGTCGAATAGGACGAGGTCGGCCTTGGCGCCGTCGCGGATGACGCCCCGGTCGGACATGCCGAGGCGCTGGGCGGGCGCGCCGGTCATCTTGCGGATGGCTTCTTCGAGGGAGAAAAGGCCCTCGCCGCGGACGAACTGGGCGAGCACGTAGGGATAGGTGCCGTAGGTGCGGGGGTTGGGACGGCCACCGGTGAGGATGGCGTCGGTGCCGATCATCTGGGCAGGGTGGGACGCGATCTCGCGGATGTTTTCCAGGTTCCCGGTCCGCGCGACGAAGGCCACCTGGAGGTCCTCCTCCAGCAGCAGGTCGCAGACGGCGTCCACCATCCGACCGCCGCGGTGGGCGGCCAGGTCTTCCAGCGATCGGCCCTCCCACTCCTTGTTCTTGTCCGAGGCGATGTGGGCAAAAATGTAGTTGTCCAGGGTCTGGCCGCCCCATTGGGGTTCGACCGCCCGGACCATGAGGTCGCGCACGTTGGGATCGGCCAGCCGGGTCATCAACGCCTGGGGTCCGCCGGCGTGCACCCAATAGGGGAGTAGGGAGTGGAGGATGGTGCTGGCGGCCGGGTAGGGGTATTGGTCGAAGGTCACGTCGTGGCCGCGATTGTGCGCCTCGTCCACCAGGGCAGTCATCTGCGCGCCGAGCCCGGCCACCGGGCTGTGGTAATGGGACAGGTGCACGGGAGCGCCGGAACGCCGGCCGACTTCCAGCGCCTCGCGGAAGGGATCCAGGAGCCGGTCGCCCAGGGTATAGCGGGCATGGGTGCAGTAGAAACCGCCTTCCTCGGCGGCAACGGCGGCGATGGCGGCCAACTCAGCGGTGTTGCTGTAGGCGCCGGGCGCGTAGGTCAACCCGGTGGTGAACCCGAACGCGCCGTCCTGCATTCCCTGTCGGGTCAGGTCGCGCATGGCGGCCAGCTCCGCATCGGTGGGCAGGCGAGAGGACCAGCCCATGACGGCCACCCGGATGGCGGCGTGGGGGACGAAATGGAACACGTTGCAGGTGGAGTTGCCGTCAAACAGGGCCAGAAAGTCGGCGACGCTGCTCCAGCGGACGTCCGGCGGCTCGCCGTTGACCGCCGCCAGGTAGACCAGGAGCTGCTCCAGAGCTCGGGGTGTGGTTGGCGCATAGGACAGGCCGTCCATGCCCAGAGCCTCGGTGGTCACGCCCTGGCGGATCTTGGCCTGGTGGTCCGGGTCGGTGAGCAGCTTGAGGTCGGAATGGGAGTGCATGTCGATGAAGCCGGGGGCAAATCACGTAGCCGCTGGCGTCGATGGTGCGGCCAGCATCGACCGACGACGTATCGCCCGTGATGATCTGGATCGTGTCGCCGGTGACGGCAACACTGGCCCGATAGCCGGCGGAGCCGGAGCCGTCGATCACCGTGCCGTTGGCAAGTAGCAAGTCAACCATGATTGCGCTCCCATCGTCCTAGCGTTCCGCCCGGGCCGGCATTTCGTTTTCGTGCTGGAGTTCGCGCTGCATGATACACGGCAGCGGCGCGGGGCATCGTCGGACGGTAGGGTCTGTCGATGGTTGCCGTCGAGAATGAGCGGGCGCGTCGGCAATGCAGCGATGCAACCGTTGTCGGCGAGAGCCTGCGCTGCGGCGACGAGATTGCTACGCTGCGCTCGCAATGACATTTTCGTTGCTGGCAATGACAGGACTCCAGCAGGACTCCAGGATGACCTTGCTACTGCGACGAGATTGCTACGCTGCGCTCGCAATGACATTTTGGTTGCTGGCGATAGCATTCCGGGCTGGCAGGGGAGCGCAACGCATTTGGGAATGGATATGGGCTATAATGGCGTGTAGAAACTCAACCGGAAGGAGATTGGCCATGCCGACAACCGTAGAACGCGATGAAGTTTACGAGGCGCTCCGCACGGTGTACGACCCGGAAATTCCGGTGAACGTGGTGGACTTGGGCCTGATTTATGACGTGCAGGTCAGCGACGCCAACGACGTGTTTGTCCAGATGACCCTGACCTTCCCCGGTTGTGGCATGGGCCCGCACACTCGCGCAGCAGGCGGAGTGGGCCAACAGGATGTGGAAGGGGTTGAAGAGGTCAACATCGAGCTGACCTTCGATCCGCCCTGGTCCCCCGACCTCATCAGCGAGGAAGCCCGCAATATGCTGGGCATCTAGCAACTCACCCCCGGTCGCCCCGGTTACGGAGAAAACATCCTACGATGGCAACGCCACAGCAGCCCACGCACAGCAGAACGCGCGCCTGGAACAGATCAAGCGGCAATGGGATCAGAAGCGACAATCACCGACCGACTGGCTGCGGTGCGCCCACAGATCGGCGTTTACAGCGGCAAG
Source organism: Geodia barretti (assembly GCA_030341885.1). Taxonomy (NCBI): domain Eukaryota; kingdom Metazoa; phylum Porifera; class Demospongiae; order Tetractinellida; family Geodiidae; genus Geodia; species Geodia barretti. Next base: position 18,386 of record CASHTH010002086.1, read on the forward strand.
GGCGGCGTGGGCAAGACCACCGTGGCGTGCAACCTGGCGACCATCCTGGCGAAGCAGGGCGAACGGGTTGGGCTGCTGGATGTTGACATCGACTGTCCCAACGTGACCCGCGTGATGGCATCACGGACAAACCGACTACCGCGAGGGCCAGATCAGCAGCGGTGGGCCATGGGTGTGAAGGTGGGTCGATGGCGTTTTTTCCAGGAGAACGAGGACGAGGCGATCATCTGGCGCGTGTCCGATGATCCACAACGCCTCAACCAGTTTCTCCAGGCGAGGACTGGGGTGAACTGGACTACCTGATCGTGGACCTGCCGCCGGTACCTCCGATTCCCCGCTCACCGTCATGCAGACGCTGCCGATGGATGGGTTCGTGGTGGTTAGCACGCCGCAGGATCTGCCATCGTCGATGCCAAGCGTGCATCAACTGAATCCGCAAACTGAACCTGAACGTGGTCGGGATCGTGGAGAACTACGCGGGCGATATCTTCGGAAGGGCGCGGGTCGGCAGCTGGCTGAAGACATCGACGCGCCGTTCCTGGGCAGCATGTCGCTCAGTCCGTCGTATCGGGACACCAGCCGGCCGACGGTCTTGGTGACGACGCGGTCAGCGGGGAGTACGCCTCGTCGCCGACGCGTTGCGGCCGGAGCCTCAAAGCCCACGGCCGCGAGGCGTAACCGCAGTCAGCGTTTACGAAGCCTGCCGCTCGATGCCTTCTTCCAGCGCGGGGAAGGATTCAATCGGAGGCGGTAGCAATTCCGGCAGCGCGGGCGGCGCGTCCACGGCGTGCATGCGCAGGAGCGCTGACACCTCCCCTGGTATGCTTCCTGGTCGAAGGGATTCAGTTCCCCCATCTGGCGGAATTTCCGGTAGCGCTGCTTGACCAGCTTGCTGCGGACGCGCGCCGGTTTCGGCCAGGTGTTTGTAGATGAATACTCCACGTCGTCCACCGCCTGACGCGGATCCAGGTGGGCGCCGCCGGCCGGTTCAGGTATCACTTGGTCAATGATGCCCAGCTCTTGGCAGTCCCGGGCAGTCAGCATCAGTACCTCGGCAGCCTCGCGGGTGAGGTAGCGCTCACGAAGAGGCCCGCTCACCGCGTGGTGCAGGAGATTGGCGAGTAGATCGCGTACTGCTGCAATCAGGATGCGTCGGAAGGCTCAACGCCAGCGCCGCTTCATTGCCGGCCTCACCGATGATGACCGGAGACGATGGGTGTCTCCGCCTCGAGCATCATTGACAGGCTGCGGGCGATGGCGTTGCCCACGCCGTGCTCCTCCGACTCCAGCCGCGGATCAGCGCCCTGGGAATCGATCAGCGTGACCAAGGGCAGGTTGAACCGGGCCGCCAGGCCGATGATGCGTTGGGCCTTTCGCAGGCCGTCGGATGGACGTGGTAGCGGCTGCGGTCGGTGTCGTGGGAATGATGCGCTGCTGGCCGATGGCGGCCACGGGGTGCCCGCGCAGCAGGCCGATCACCACGGTGCGTCGTCACACTGCTGACCCGGTCGCCGCAATCTCGAAGAATCGTCGAGCATATGGCGCATGTAGTACAGCGCGTCAGGCCGCTCGTCATGGTGGCGGCTTCTAACCGATTCCCACGTCTCGGGTCTACGACGGCGCGCGCCGTCAGGCGAGAGACGGCGCGGCGGCTCAGGCGTAATGGCTCCGGCTCCGTCAGCAGGTTGAGCATCGGCTCAGCCGTGGCCGCAGTTGCTCGCGGTCAACCACTTGTCGAGTAGCCCTGGCGGAGTGGTATTCGGCCGTGTGCACGTCCGGCGGAACCTGCCTTCCGGTTGCCTCGATCATGGCGCGGATGGGAGAGAGGCCCACGACGGAGCCGGGTTCGGCGATGATGACGTCGGCGAGGTTCGCGAAACTGTCCGTAAGCCTGCCGGTGGAAGGATTGGCCAGCACGACGATGAACGATTGGACGCCTCGCGGAGCTTGTTGGCGGCGGTCACCGTTTTGGCCATCTGCATCAGCGATAGAACGCCTTCCTGGGTTCGCGCGCCGCGCCCGTCACCAGTGCGGCGACGGGGAGGTCACGGCGGACGGCTGTTCGAAGGCCATGGGCGACCTTTTCGCCCACCACGCTGCGTCATGCTTCCAAACACCATGAACCCGTAGTCCAACACCACCAGCATCAGGCTTTCGCCGTCGATTTGCAAGTTCCGGTAACAGCGCCTCGTCAGGCGGTGCGGTCCTGGCTCTCCGTAGTTGCTCGTCATAGGCGTGCGGCTGGAGAACGCCAACGCGCCACGGATCTCACATAACGTGTTTGCTCGCGGAAGGTTCGGGGATCGCCAGAGCTCGATCCTTTGACGCGCGGACAGGGTGTAGTGGAAAGCGGCAGAAGGGGGCAAACCCGGTAATCGAGGTAGGCTTCGAATCGCTGATGGATTCGTGGCAATACAGGCAATGATCGTGCACCGCAGACAGTACATTTCCTCCAGCTCGTCATCGTCGCTGAAGAGATGAACCAGGAATTGGTCAGATTGCGGACCGGCCCTAAATTCCTCCTATGGTTGCCGAAAAAGCCGACGGCCGTAAGCGGCGGATCCAGTCGGCGTTTACAGGTCCTCGGGCCGTTCCAGCTACATTTCATTTTACACAATACCGGTTTCGTGTCAGAACCCGAGATCGCGGGTCGAAATTAATGGGATTCCAGGGCGCCGCATAGAAAAAGGCGCGGGTTCGTGAGACGCTAGCGTCACCGTCCCATCCGCTGGTGAATGATTGATGCCGGCAACGAACCTGATGTATGTGGCCGGTGATAGTCAGGCGGATTCGATGGGATCGGATAAAGGTACGAAGCGGATGAGGGTAGCGGGGATTCCCCAAATGTGGGACGCACGGCGGCCAGTCGGCGATTCGGCCTCCGACAACCCAGGCGAATGCCACGGGGAGTCACCACCAGCGGGATCCGTTCCCTCCAATGCCGTGGGATCTTGGCGTCGGTGAAGATGTCCTGCAACTTTCGGGTGCGGACATGCCCAGCGGCTGTATTCGGTCGCAGGGCTGCCAGGTTCGGACGATGGCACCTTCGGCCAGGGCATTGGAGGAGAGGTAGGCGGCCAGCGGGTTTCCGGTATCAAGGGGAGTGTCAGGGTGGCCTCGCGCGGTTTCGGCAGTTACCTCCAATCCGTCGCGCGGGTGACGGCGACTGCGATCGGCCCAGGCAAGGTGAGCCGGAAAATAGCGCGTACCCGGAGGTAGGGGCAGTCGTCAGCCCGGCCGGGCCGGCCAGCGTGGCCCACCGGGAATCCACGTAAAACGAAAACCGCGAGGCAGCTCGATAGTCTTCCCCGAACCGGGCGTGGCGACCGACAGCGTGGCCATGGCGCCAGGTGCCGCTCGGTAAGGCGATGTTCGCGGCCCGTCACCTCGACCCACGCCCGCCTCAGGATGACGTGCGGAGGGCCGGGTGCGTTTCCGCCAGACCCACTCGGTTCGAGTTGCAAGGCCCTCGTTGTTGGTCATCGGTTGCGGGGCGATTTGCGGCCAAACCAGATCGGCTGCGGTTCCATGTAGTCAACCTGCGCGGCCGCGGGTGCGGGAATTCGGCCCAAGGCGTCCACGAGCCGCGGGGTTCAGCTGCTCTTTCAATGCCGGCATGAGGTCGAGTCGGACGCGATTGCGGGCAAAGTCACGCATGTGTTGGTGTGTCGTCGCGATAGTCGATGCCGTAGTTCTGCAGTACGAATGGTTTGTGATGCCGGCTCAAATCGATGAGCGGCCGCACAGACCTTCAGCTCCGTGTCCGCTGCTTCATGTGCGGTGAGGTGTTTGGGTATGGCCACGGGTCGAGTCGACTCATGCCACGCAGTCCGTGGAGACGCTGCCGCGAGCAAAAGTGGAGCAGCACGGTCTCCGCGAGGTCATCGGCGGTATGCCCACGGCACCAACCGGGCGCCCACCTGAAGGCGGTTCGAGCGAGGGAACTCGTACCGAACGTCCCGCGCTGCTGCTCGAAGGAACTGACGCCGGAACACTCGCGCCGGTAGCGTCCACGTCCACTTCGTCGCAGATGCACTCCGGGCCACATCGGCGCACAAATCGGCGTCGTCCTGGGTTTTCCGCTGCCCGCGAAATCGATTGTGCAGGATGGGCGGGCTGTACGGTAAACCCGAAGCGATGGCGCGCGCCCGGCTGAGCCACATTCATCAAGCGCAGAGTCGGTCCCCCAGACAGCTCCGGCACCACGACGTCGCCCGGTGTTCAACCGCACGGCGCGCCGTGGTATCGCGTGGTGTGCAGCCGGTTACGCCGCCAGAATCCGCCGTCGTGTCGCCGCTGTGCGACCCATGACGCTGCCGCACTCTAATAGCCGGTGCGGTTGGCGGCAGTGAGGTGATCCACGGCGTTGTAGCCGGCCAGGCGACGTCCCACGGCGCCCGGACGTGATGTGGTGGGCGGCTGCCCAGGGAAAGTCCATGTGATTGATGTGGCCAGCGGCAGGTCGATGACGGCGGCGACGATACAGCGGATGGGAAGTTATGGGTGACGTGCGATCACGGTGTCGTCAGCGTCGTAGCGCTCGTCGAGTTCGTCGATTGCCGCGTCATTGCATGCGCGGCGCTGCACTCGCCCAGGGTATTCGCGCCGCATGGTGACGCCTGCTGGCGTCCCGCGCGCCAACCCGGTACAGGTCCGGCCAGTCGTCGCGCATTTCCTGGACGGTGACGCCTTCCGGTCGCCCATGTCCATCTCGATGATGCGGGGCACGTCGGTCACGTTGACAGGCCGACAGGTCGGCGATGGCGTCGGCGACGCCGCGAGCCCGTTGCAGCGGGCTGGAGTATACGGCATACGGATGCCAGGTCAGGCTGGCGATGGTCCAATTCCCGAGGCTGGCGTCGGCCCAGTGGGTGAGCAGAGAGTTGGTGGTTGCCCTGGAGGCGGCCCGACGCGTTGATTGTCGGTCTCCCGTGGCGGACCAGGTGGATCCTCATCGGATTGATCCTCTCCGCCAGTCTACCAACCGCAGAGCGCACCTGGTTTGACCGCGGCCCCCACCATGTCCGTGACCGTGACCTCGAGGTGTCCGGCTGCACGGTGTCATTCTTTACGGTCAGCTCGCCCAATTCGTGCAGGACCAGGCCAGCGATGGTCTGGTGTCGCCTTCCGGCACCTCGATCCGCTGGGGTTGAGCCGTCGTTGATCTCGATGACCGTCATGCCGCCGTCCACCAGGTAAGCGCCGTCGGGCAGCTGAGCGACCTCTGTCCGCCGACACTGCGGGCGGGCGTCGTCGTCCACGACGGTGCCGACGATAACGCCGATGAGTTGCTTCATCGTGACCAGTCCGGCGATGCCGCCGATTCGTTGGTCACCAGCATCATGGAGAGCGTTGATCCTGCATGGTGTCGAAACGGTCGGACACGGTGACGGTCTCGCGGTATGAAGTCGCAGGGGCGCATGTTTCGGTGACGGCCTGTCCGCGGCCGATTTCCCCGCGACCCTGGTGCGATCATCACCTCTTTGTTGGAAAGCACGCCCAGGACGGTTTCCTCTGACTGCCCTCGAAGACGGGAAACCTGTGTGGCTGTGCTCGGCGTAAGAGGGCCAGAACTCGTCCAGCGTGGTGTCTTTTTCTATCCAGAAGATTTCGGTGCGTGCGTCATGATCTCGCTGAGCCGGCGATCTCGAAGTTGAAACCGTTGGAGACGCTCGGCCTCATCGGATTCCACCGTTCCCTGTTGGTTGGACAGGTCGATCATCATCCGCAGTTCGCCCTCGGTGAAAGTGGTCTGCCAGCCATCGGACGACGTGCCCAGGGCTTTGAAAATGAGGCGCGGGATCACACGTGAAAAAATAGATGAACGGCGTGTCAGCAGCATCATCCAGCGAACGGGGTAGCCGCGGCAGGGACCAGCGCTCGGAGTAGGTCGCTGCCAGGGTTTTTTGGGGTGATCTCGCCAAAGATGGAGATGGTCACCGTCATGAACAGGGTGGTCAGCAGCGCTGCCGACCGCATCATGTGAGCAGGTCGGCGGCGAGGGCCGTGCCCAGAGCGGTGGCAAAGATGGTGAAACGCGTTCTGGCTCGCAGATGGTGGCGAGACTTCTCGTGCTGCGACAGAACCTGGTTTACGGTGTGGGCGGCGGCGTTCCCCTGGCCGGCCGGTACTGAATTCGGAACTTGTTGACCGCCACCAACGCCGCCTCGCGCTTGGTAAAAAAGCTACGCCCAGGAAACTGATCGCGAGCAGCGAAAAATTTGCAAACTCCAGGGCATGGATAACCGCCAGAGTTTCCCCCACTTGCAACAAGACGGCCCCAATGTATAAACGTCGGGCGCGATGTCCATCATCTGGTTGCTATTCCTCTGGCGGCCCCGCTGAAGCGCCGTAGGCGCACGGGTTTGCCTGATCCAAATTATTGCGCGCAGAAGATAGCCCGCCCGGAGATGGCGCGCAAAGCGGACCGGAGTCCAGTTTGGCGTTGATATAATGCGCCGCGTAATAATTCAGAGACGGCCCGGGCCATGCTGATTTTGGGAATAGAAACCTCCTGCGCACGAAACCGCCGTGGCATTGTGGCAAGACGGCAGGCGTCTCCGCGCGAACAGCGATCGCCTCCCAGGCCGCGCTCACACGCCGCGCACGGGGGAGTCGTCCCCGAACTGGCGTCGCGGCAGCACATCAGGACATGGAACCCACGCTCGCGGCGGGCGCTGGCGGACGCAGGCGTAACCCTGGAAGATATCGAACGTGGTGCAGTCACGCACGGACCCGGTCTGGCCGGCGCCTGATCAGCGGGGTCAACACCGCGAAGTCGCTGGCGCTGACCTGGCGGTTTTTTCCGCTGGTCGGGGGGTAATCCCACTGAGGGGCATGGTACGCGGCCTGGCTCGTACCGGGTTGACGCGTCGCGGGCGAGACACCGGGGTCCCGTGTGCGTGCCTGGTGGCCTCGGGAGGCCATACGGACCTGATCCTGATGGAAGGCCACGGCGACTATCGACCTGGTGGGCCGGACGCGGGATGATGCCCGCGGAGGGCAGGCGTTCGACAGCGGCGGCGACGCGGGTCCTGGGACTGGGGTTCCTGACAGGAGAGATCCAAAAGGCCGCGGAGTCACTGCCGGTATGTCGCCGCTGATTTCTCGGGGATGGCGAGCCTTTCGCGCGCGCGCGGCGCCTTTGCACGGGCGTGGATGCGGGACACGTTCGATTCAGTCTGCTCAGCGGGTGAGACGGCGCTGTTGCATCGCGCCCAGGACGTGGGCCTATACCCGCACCAGAGTAGCCGGACGCCGACGTCGACCGTCTGGTGGCAAAATGTGGCGTACCAATTCCAGGACATCGCTGGTGATGTGATGATCGGCCGACAAGCTGTTCGCTGATGGCCGACCGCTACCTAGTGCACGCGGGGTGGTGCTGGGCGTGCGTGACCGCCAACGCCCGTCTGACGGCAACGTGTGCTCGCCGAGTCGCCGTTGCGGCGACATCATACCGGCGCCGGTACTCTGACACGACACGGGGCGGGGACAGATGATCGCGGCGCCTTCTACGCAGGAAAGCAGCGCGGCGAAGTGGCGGATCTGCTCTGGACATAGCATCGCGCCGGTACGTGCCGTTCGGCGCGCGGCGTATTTTTAAAACGGCGTCGGCTATGACCCGGCAGCGCTAGCCTCGCGCACCTGGCGGTGTTCCGTTCCAGCTCCAGGTATTGATCGCAACCGGAGGAGAGGACGCCGACGAAGGCCATGAGGTCGCGGTGTCGGCGGTACACGGCGCTCGATAGTCCAATTTCCATCCGTCGATCGGACCAGGTGTTTGCCGCCAGAGTCGTGAGGCTGCAGCCACAGATAGCAGCCCAGCAGCACGATCAGGACCATCAGCACGGCCGCCATGCGTGCAGTTGTGAGCGGGAGGATCACGTCGGGAAGCGTCGACCAGCAATAGGCCAGCAGGAAGTAGCTGCGCCGCGCCCACGGGTCGCCATGCTTCAGGAAGACCTCGCCTGCAATCGTTTTGCGCGTACACTGACACCGGTCAGGGGGCCACGGCGAACATTTGGACACCGCGCGCGTGGTCCTTCCTTCCTCCACCGAGTAGGACCCGGCGGTTCGTCGCCACCAATAGCCTCCGGCGGGCGTGGCTCTTCCGTCAGGCCATGTTGCGCGTCGAGAAAGCGCTGACCATTTCACGGGAGCAGTCGACATCCCCGGGAACGCGGACAGGATGTGGGCTGTTATTCATGCGCAGAGCGTCGCCGGTGCCACGGCCGCCTGGAATCGTACCATAAACGTCGGGCACAGCGGTAGCGGAAGCCGCCTCACCCAGGCAACCGAGCAACGCGCGATGAGCCGCGCGTCATGTCACGAGCGTTGGTACGTTGGCGACCGACAGGTGGCCGATGCGGTTGCCGGGCGGGCTTCTCAGGGGAAGCGCATCGCGACGAAATTCGTAAATGGTACTTTTTGAAAAATTCGATAATTACGCACTTCCTAAACAGGCACCAACCGAAACCATGTTAAAATTCGCAATCACGTTAGGATGCGCAATAGCGCGGGCCATGCGCGTCCGCACGGACGGTGAATTTCGATTAGTGAGTGATACGCTGGCGTATCAAACAGGCAGGATCCGCTTGCGGCCGTTGGCTGGTTCAGTGTGTTGTCCGGATGGCCGATGTGAGTTGGAAACAGCCAAAACTGAGGACGAGGGTGCTCATCACCGGCCGGCCCTGGTGACGGAAACCGTCGGAATGGTTGTCAGTCGGGTCGCGAGTTATACGTGGGGACGGCCGGTGCGAGGGCTGACCACTCGGCGGCTAATCCTGGAGGACTTCGCGGTCCGACGGCGTGGTGTTGGGTATAGATTCGTCGACCCGTTCGTGGATGCGGCTCGGCGCCGGCTGGCCAAATATCGAAAAACCGGGCGGGCATGGCCCAGGTCGTGCACGGTAGCTACGCCGGCAGGAACGACCACGCGAGACAAGCGCGCTGGCGCTCGGCCCGTCGACGGCGTGTGGCTGGACCATGGGATTTTCGTTGCGCGGCAGTTGATGTACACGGGTACAGAGTTTTCGTTCCACACGTGATGAGCCTGTTGGACATGCGATCGACAACGTCGGGCGGTTGGTTTTGCGGTGGTCCACAACGGCTGCGATTTGCTGAACCATACACCGACGAGCGTGTGAGTTGGCGCGACTTGATCGACCAGCTACGGCGCAAGAGCGTCGCAGCCGGGCTGGCGTTGCGGCGTCGGGCGGGCACTCGTGAGGGCTCGTCCCCTAACGACGACGGGCCGTCTGGGCGTCGGTAGTGCCACTGCGCTGGGAGACGCCGGAGCGGCCGGCACCCGGCGACGAGACGTTCCAGCGCGTGCGAATTGCGGTCAACCAGGAGTTGCTGCATCTTGAGGCGGGGTTTGGGCGCCGTTCCTGGGCTGCTGAGATCGGGCGGCGGCTGGTTGGTATCAGCTACCACAGCCTGAAAGACCGGCTGGTGAAGGGGTGGATGGGACAGCCGGGCGAGGCGGCGCGGCTGCATCGGTCCGCCAGGAGTGCCAGTTTGCGCCTGTGACAGGAGCCAACGGTGCTGGCTGCGACTTCGTTCGGACCCGGCGTCTGGGTCGTCGGCCTTACGATGCGGAACAGACAACCAACCGCGCAGCAGAAGCGCGCGTCTCAGGGGCGGTGGAACGCATCTGTCCACCTCCCGTTCACCAATATTTATTCTCTTGCATAATACATCCGACCGAGGTGGTAGGCCGACATGCCACAAGAATCGATGTACGCCGCAGTTGACATAGGAACAGCAAAATTGTTCGATCGTTGCGCGGCTGGGTCCAGAAGGGGAATTGGAAGCGCTGGGCACGGGGGTGGCTCCGTCCAACGGCATCCAGCGGGGTAATCGACGACTTTGGCGAGGTCAAGAACAGCTGCAGGAGAGCATGGCAGAGTGTCTGCGTTACGTGGGTCGTAATCCGGTGGACCGCTATTACGTGGTGGTGAACGGAGATCACCTGGTCAGCACCAACTCGACGGAGAAGCTGTGCTGGACGTGGTGAAGAAGTGGAGTTACGATCACCGAGCAGCGGCTCGCTTCGCTGATGAGCGACACGTCCGGGAACTGCAGCAGCAGTTGGACAGCCGGAGCGGGCCAGACGTGCACGTGATCCCGATGCGAGCTACCGGCTCGAGGGATGGGCGGAGTGCGCGAACCCGACCGCGACCTCGACACCAACGAGTTTGGCCGTAGTTGGACACGGCTCATATCGTGCGCGAGGATGGCGGTGGACCGCTGGGGAACAGCCGCGCGGAGCGCTGCAAGCGTGCAAGGCCAACGGTCGAGGCAATGTGCAGACCTAAACCGCTGGCGTCGCGGCCGAAGGAAATCAAGTGCTCACCGCTGACGAGCGCGAGATGGGCAGTACGTGGTGGTCGACATCGGAGCCGGGACAATCAAGACGGCCGTTGTATCGCGAAGGAACGCCGGTATATTCCTCGGTGGGTGCGGTGGGCGCAATCAGCTCACCAGGGCACTGCGGTGGGCGATGCGCATACCAGTACCAGATGGCCGAAAAGGACCTGAAGATCCAGGTCGGTCACGTGCTGCCCGACGCGATTTCGCCCACCGAAGAGGTGTGATCCTGGCGACCCAGGTACAACCGAAGCGGATGGTGTTGCGCGCGCGGTTGTGCGAGCGCTTATATCTGCGCTCGTTGCAATGCTCAAGCTCCTGAGCGAGGAGCTCTACAAGGCCGAGATGGGTTCGGTTCCTCCGGGAGGTATCGTGCTCAGGGTGGCGTGTCTCGCATGCCTGGGCTCGCCGAAAATGGCCTCCCGTGGTTTGAGGACCGAGGAGCGCGTGTCGCAGCAATACGCTTGTGGATATGCGGGATGTGCCCGAATCGCTGCGGCAGCCGGAATTCTCCGCCGTGCTGGGCGCCCTGCAATGGGCCGTCAACGACATCAGCATCGACGACAGCGCGGCACGACGATTCTTAATATTGAGCGATGGAGAGGACGAAAATCGAGAAAATAATTCGAGGAAAAGGTTACGTGGAGACGGAAAGTGGTGACGCGGCGGCGCGACTTTTCCGAGCGAAGGACCGTTCGCAGGCGTGTCTGAGGCAAGTTATTTCGTTCTCCGGTTCGCGGACAAGCAGCGCTTCGCCAGAAGCTTGGAAGAAGAGAGTAGATCACATATAACCGAACGCGCGCCGCATGGCGGGCGGAATTCGGAATAGTTTGGTGCCAAACGATGCGACAAAGCGCCAACGCAGCAGTCAGAAACGAACAGGAGGGGACAGAAAGGACGATGATTATTTCCGATAAACTCCGCGCATCCTGGAACACCGAACGCTTTGATTGACACCGATGGCTGATAGCCCGAGTTCGGACGTTCCGATGATAAAGTGCTTGGCTCGTGGGCGGCGGCGGTTCTCCAACGCGGTGAGCCGCATGTCTAAAGCAAAGCGCGGTGGTACGAATATTACGCGTGAACACGGACGCGACAGCAGCACCTAGCCCGGTGACGATGTGCACTACCGTATCCGCTGGTCGAAACGTGACGCGCGGTGGGGCGCCGGCGCCCAACCCGAAACTGGGACGCCAGGCGGCGGAAGAGTCGCGTGCGGAAATCGAACAGGCGGTGATGAACGGAGAGGACATGGGTGTTCGTGGCAGTCGGCATGGGCGGTGGTACCGGGACCGGCGCCGCTCCGGTGGTCGCGCAGATAGCCAAGGAATCGGGCGCTCTGACCATCGCGGTAGTAAGCCGGCACGTTCGGTTTTGAAGCCCAGATTGAGGAGGAAAACGCCGGAGGACGGTCTTGGAACGACTGCGGGACAGTCGATACCATGATCGTATCCCAACGATCGACTGCTGGCCCTGAATGAAGGAACAGGCCGATTCTTACTCGTGGGAAGACGCGCTCAAGCTGGCGACTCGTGTGTTGCACCAGGGGATCAGCGCGATCGCCGAAGTGGTCACCGTGCCCGGCGAGATCAACGTGGACTTCGCCGACGTGAAGACGATCCTCACCGGCGCGGGCCAGGCCTGGCTGTCCATTGGCCGTGGACGCGGTGAAGGAAGGGCCCGGGAAGCAGCCCGGCAGTGCACCTCCAGTCCGTTGCTGGACATCTCACTGGAAGGGTCGCGACGGATCCTCATTCTTGTGCTGACGGCGGCAACAACTGTCTGTGCAGGAAGTTCAGGAAGCAGGCGGCGGTCGGTGTCGAGGATCTGAGCACGACCCAACGCCAACATCATCTTCGGAACCAACCGGGATGCCCGGCTGGACGACGAGGTAAAGATGACAATGGTGGCGGCTGACTTCCCGGTGGTGACGGAGACCCCGGAAGATGACATCGCCAAGCTCCTGGCAGATATGGACGTCCCGGAAAGAAGGGACTACGAACTGCCGACGTTCCTGCAGAACCGTCAGAATCGCCGGGGATTTTACCGGTAGACCGGTCACCCTTCGACGCCAACGGCCCCCTCTCCAAAACGGAGAGGGGGCTTATTTTTGTGCCTCCACGCTTGGCGGGTCGAAAAATCCGCGAAATCGCAGGGAAAATCTGACAGCATTCACTGTGCGCACTGGAATCGCGCTCGGTTATAATCCTGACTACCACAAGTTGTGGTTATCGGGTTCCAAAACACAATATATACCGTTTTCAAAAACTGTCTGAAAAAACGACCAAAAGGTAACCCAACCGATGAAATGCCCATATTGCGAGACTGTACAAAGCAAAGTAACCGACTCGAGGGATGCCGACAACGGCATTCGGAGGCGGCGGGAATGCCTGTCCTGCGGCCGTCGGTTCACCACGCACGAACAGGTCCGGCTGCCGGCGCTGCAAGTGGAAAAGCGCGACGGCAAGCGCCAGGAATTCAGCCGCACCAAGTTGGTCTCCGGGATCGACATGGCCTGCACGCGAAGGCCGATCCCCCGCCGGGACATCGACCGTTTGGCTGACGACATTGAATCAGAGCTCCAACGGTTGGGCAGCGGCGTCGTCAAGTCCCGAGACTTGGGACTGATGGTGCTGGAGCGGTTGCGCGCGTTGGATGAAGTCGCATACATGCGATACGCGTCGGTGTACTACGACTTCCAGGGGGCGGACGACTTCGAAGAACAAGCCCGTTCGCTGCGACAGGGACAACCGGAACCGCTGCTGAGTTTGGCGGCGGTCACACCCCGTAAGCCTCGGGCCCGCCGCGCCACCGGCCGCGGAGGTAAATAGGCCGAACCACGTCCGGCTCTTTGGTGGGCCGGGACGTGATCCGAGGCATCGTTTTAAGACCCATCTACCTGAGGACTCAAGGGCGCACCGGCATCGCCACCATTGTCGGGCGTCCAGGTCAAAACCAAATTGGCAACATTGCCACCCGCTCGCCATCCACAACCCCTAGGGAGGTGTTCAACACCATCATGAGCAGCACCGTTCAATTCTCCGCCTTCACAAGGCTGTTGACCCACAACAACCGGGTCCACGACATGGAGGGGATGCTGCGGCAGATGTGGGTCCCGTCGGACTGGGAGACCAGCGGCGTGGACAATGGCGATTCGTGGATTCCGAACCCCTTTGCCGAACTTCAGGATGACCTGGACCGAGAGGCCCGGGCCTGCCTGGTGAGTTGCTGGGCGGCTTTGCCGGCGCAACGGGAGGATGACGACCTCATTGCGTGAACGCGTAAACCGTCCGAGACAACCGGCGGCGGCGGACTTGGCTCCGCCCCGCCGGGTGTCGACCAATCAACTCCAGAATGAGCCTAAAGCTCGGGAGCCTGAAGAAATGCAACATTCGGTGCATTACAACGTTGAGATCAACTGCGGTCCGTGCCCGGAGGGGTCCGAGACCGCGATTACCCAGCAGTTGCGAACCGCCTTTCCGGTGACCAATTGTCGGAACACACCCACGGGACTGGCATTGCGACTGACCGCGGGTCACCAGTACGCTTACGGAGCATTGCGAGATTTCGCAGACCTGGTGGCGGATACGCTGACCCGGTTGGGAATCAGCATGACGGCCGGGGTGGTACGCCTGGTCACCAGGGGAACCCCGGGCGAGGAAGGAGTTTGGCATCGCGTGCAGGACGCCACGGCTGCGTTGGTTGGATTGGACCTGCGGCCGCAACGCGAGACACCGGTGCTGTACTTCTACAAGGGGTTGCGGTTTGACCTGGACCTGTCCGCACGACTGAAAGGGGCGAGCGGGCGAAAAGAGGTCGGAGTAGTCTGATAACTGTGGCGGGACGCCGGCGCGCCAGCGTTCCGCCACGTCAGGCCGATAAACCCGGCGCGGGAGAGGGTTGATGGTTTAGACTACAGCGGTGCAGGGGAACCTCATGAGTATCGTTGTGCTTTGTCTGCCAATCATAAATTTGTTCAATATAGTTGAGTTTGAGGGAGGTACTTGCTGTGGCAACGGCTACGGGAATTGATGCGGCGGGAAGGGCTGGTTCGGCCGATCCGGTGAGGCGGAGCATACGCGACGCAATGGTCGCCGCCGGGATAGCCGGCGAATACAACGATCGAAATGGCACGCTGACCGATAACGCAAGGGTCGTGTTGCAACGCCGTTACCTGTCCAAGGACCGGGAAGGGAACATACTTGAAGACCCGGAGGGAATGTTCCGACGGGTGGCGGAAAATCTGTCCCAGTCCGAGTTGGAATATGGGGCTACGGAAGAAGAACGGGCCGCCGTAGCGGAACGGTTTTACCGGGTGATGCGGCGCCTTGAGTTCCTCCCGAACTCGCCGACGTTGATGAATGCCGGGCGCGAACTGCAACAGCTGTCCGCGTGCTTTGTGCTTCCGGTCGAGGATTCGCTGGATTCCATCTTCACCAAGGTGAAGGAGACGGCGCTGATCCACAAGAGCGGCGGCGGCACGGGCTTTGCCTTTTCGCGACTGCGCCCGGAGGGGGACGTCGTGGGGTCGACCGGAGGCGTGGCGTCGGGCCCGGTGAGCTTCATCAACGCCTTCGATGCCGCCACCGACGTGGTCAAACAGGGCGGCACCCGCCGGGGCGCGAACATGGGCATCCTGCATGTTACGCACCCGGACGTGTTGTCGTTCATCAGGTCCAAAGAGGACGGAACGCGTCTCAGCAACTTCAATATCTCCGTTGCGGTTACGGAAGATTTCATGGTGAAGGCGGAAAACGGCGAGGACTATGATCTCGTCAACCCGCGCACCGGGGACGTGGTCGGGAGTCTCTCAACGCCGGCGAAGTGTTCCGACAATGACGGAGCTGGCCTGGCGCACCGGCGACCCGGGTATCGTGTTCCTGGACCGCATCATCGCGACAACCGAACCCGCAGCTGGGAGACATCGAGATCGACCAATCCGTGCGGCGAGCAGCCGCTGCTGCCATACGAATCCTGCAACCTGGGTTCGCTGAACCTGGCAAGGATGGTGCGTTACACGGACGATGACGTGCTGGTTGACTGGGAACGGATGAGTGAAGTCATCACGACCGCGGTGCACATGCTGGACTGCGTGATCGACATGAACGACTATCCCATCCAGGAGATAGCCGACATGAGCCGGCGGACCAGGCGCATCGGGTTGGGCGTCATGGGATGGTCGGACCTGCTGATCCAAATGGGCGTGCGCTACGACAGCGTGGAAGCCCTGGGAATTGGCGCCGTGACGTCATGAAATTCATCCAGGACGAGACCTACCGGGCATCGTGCGAACTGGGCCGAGTCCCGGGGCCCGTTCCCTGAGTGGGAAAACAGCGCCTACAACGAGGACCGACTTCGACCGCCGATGCGTAACTCGGCTCCGGTGACGATCGCGCCCACCGGAACGATCAGCATCATCGCCGGGGCTTCCAGCGGGATCGAGCCATTGTTTGCCTTGTCCTTCGTCCGCAACGTGATGGACAACACGCGACTGGTAGAGGGCAACGCCTACCTGGAAGCCGTGGCACGCCACGAAGGGTTCTACTCGCCGGAACTGATGGAACAGCTGGCCAGCGTCGGATCTCTGGACGATTTGGACGTGCCCGACTGGGTCAAGAACGTGTTCCGGGTATCCCACGACATCGACCCCCGGTGGCACGTGCGGATGCAAGCGTCCTTCCAGGAATACACGGACAACGCGGTATCCAAGACGATCAACTTCCCTCACGACGCGGCGGTGGAAGACGTGGCGGAAGCCTACCGTTCCGCCTATACCCTGGGGTGCAAGGGAATCACGGTGTACCGCGACGGCAGCAAGGCGGAGCAGGTGTTGAGCACCGGCAACGCCGCGCAGCAATCTGAGGACGACATCCCGGTGGATCACCGACGACCCGGACGCGGTGTGAAGATCATCGGGCCCGGCCAACGGGTGCCCCGGCGCCGGCCGCGGCAGATCCACGGCATCACACGAACGGGTGCGGACGGGACACGGCAACATGTACGTCACCGTGAACATGGACGCCGACGGAATGCCCTTCGAGGTGTTCGGGGCCATGGGCAAGGCCGGCGGATGCGACGCGGCGTTGCTGGAGGCGGTATCTCGCCTGATTTCGCTGGCGTTGCGCGCTGGCATCGAACCCAGCGAAGTGACCCGGCAGTTGCGTGGGATAACCTGCTGCCCCGCCTGGGACGACGGCGTGTCTGTCGGGTCGGCCCGGACGCGGTTGCGCTTGGTGCTGGACAACATAACCAACAGGCGGCGATGCCTGGACAGCGCGCCGACGAGCGTGCAACTGAGCCTGGCCGGCGGACCCACGGAGAACGGAACGAACGGTTTATGGGTCGGCGCCCACGTACCCGACCGGCTTCTCCCAAAGGTGCCCCGAATGCAACGGAGGCGTGGTCAGCCAGAGGGGCTGTCTGACCTGCTATTCGTGCGGCTGGAACAAGTGCGAATAAACACACTACCGAGGCGGAAAGGTATCACGCCCTCGGTATTTGTAATAATGGACTATTTTTTATCGCGATACGTGGAGATAGAACGTGTCTCCCGCCAGACCGACGTAGACGATACACGGTTATGCATCTGACCTGTTTGTACAGCGAACTGGCGATTATGGATACGGGAGGGATGCGATCAATCCAATGTGCCGACCCATCAACCTTGGACTACATCAAGGGATTTCTCGCCCAATCGCCATGGGCTCCCCGCAGAATCGCGGAATGGTCGGACACACCTGAGAGCGATCGATTTTCCACGATCTGCTCGCGACCCGGTCGGCAGAGTTGCGAATCCGCTACGAGATCATTGAAGACGACCAAGAGGTTACCTGCTGAGCATCAGCCCGATCACTTGATGACCCTGGCTTCCTGAATGTCTCGCGGCGACATTGCGGCAGATATGACGCCAGGCGAGTTCGTAGGCCATTGGCTGGCCATCTTCGGTAGACAGCCACGCGATTTCTTGATGCGAGTACTGCTCGATCCCAGCAGCATTAAAACCGGCGAAGCGTGATACCTGCGCCTCGAGGTCACCAAGTCAGACGGTCCCAAACGTTCCAAATTGGCTGAACGAAGGCGGCAACATTCGATAGCGGTGGTACCCGCCGTTCGACAACTCGTACAATACCATCGGCGTCGCCGTTTCCCTCCATCTCGGTCGCGGACTTGATACCACATTTTGCCGGGTACGGACCGTGAGGGAAATGCACGTACGTAGTCCCCGTTATGGGCTCGCCGTATGGATGTATGAATCGCAATCTGCAATAGAGGAGCTTGGCCATTTTGCCATATCAAAATTAGGGTCGTCCACGAAAGTTCGCTTAGGTACAGCACACGCGCCTCGATGAGCTTGGCACGGTCCTGTTCATATTTTTTCTGCGGTATCATGCGCTATTCTCGCTGGACAGGCGTTGGCTGGGATGTATTATGCCGAGTCTAAACCGATGTGCCAATCCGGACAACCGCAGGCAGCTACGGGAGCCGCGTGATGCCAATCGACTGCGTGCTATATCAGCCGCCAATTGGCGGATCAAATTGCGCGCTAGCGCACGAGGCGTGAGATGGCATCTGCAACCGATACCGGCGTTCAGCGACCGGCCATAGCCATCACCATGGGCGACCCCTGCGGGATTGGCCCGGAGGTGGTCGTCAAGGCGCTGGCCGATCCGCGCGTGTATGCCGCGTGCCGCCCCGGTGGTGGTGGGCAACGTCATGCGATGGAAGAAGCGCACGCCTCACCGGCCTTGGCCTTGGCATCAACGGCACGGACGATCCTACTGGGCCGGACAGGATCCCTCGGTCGTGGACGTGGTGGACACTTCGGGAACCTGAAATCCCGAAGACATCACCGTTGGTCAGTTGAGTGTGCCGTGCGGCAAAGCGGCCATGGAGTGGGTCAGCAAAGCGGGCCAACTGGCGATGGCCGTGTGTGGTCGACGGCCTGGCGACGGCTCCATTGAACAAGGAGGCTGCCGCGCTGGCGGGCTACGAGGCCATCGGACACATGAGTATTTCCTGCAAGAGTTGTCGGGCGCGAAAACGGTCGCGACGATGCTCATGGCCAAGAACCTGCGTGTGGTGCATCTGACCACGCACCGGTCGCTGCGCTTGGCCTGCGATTACGTGAAGAAAGACCGTGATCCTCGACTACCTCAGGCTGACGGACGAGACAACTTCAGGAAGTGGGGATTTGCGGAGCCGAGGATCGGCGTGGCGGCGTTGAACCCGCACGGCAGCGACGGCGGATTGTTTGGAAGCGAGGAGGCGGAAGAGATCGCCCCGGCGGGTGCAGCAGGCACAGAGTGAGGGGATCAAAGCCATTGTGGCCGTGCCCAGGCGGACATCATCTCCACACAGCGATCCAGGACCGATACGACGTGACCCTGTGCATGTACCACGACCAGGGGCACATCCCGGTCAAGGTGTACGGCTTCGAGGAGAGCATTACCGCCACCCTTTGGGCTGCCCTTCATCCCGCACGTCGGTGGACCACGGCACGGCATTCGACATAGCGGCACGAACCTGGCGGACCACACTTCGATGGTGGAAATCGATCCGTATGGCGGTGTGCCCTTCGCGAGAGGCGACGGTCTCACCGATTCCTGGGGCGAGGACTAGAGCGATGAACATTGGTTTCATCGGCGGCGGAACGATGGCGGAGGCCATCCATGGCGGGATGCTCGATGCGGGCGTCGCGAATGCCGGCGACGTGATGTGTCGGAGAGCCGGTACGTCGCGGCGGGACTACCTGGCCGAAAGATACGGGGTCGCGGTTTCCGACGTAAACAGTGCCGTGCTCGAAGTATCCGAACTGATCGCGCTGGCGGTGAAGCCGCAGGACCTCCCGAAAGTGTACGCGGATATCGGAGGCTCGTTCGGTGATGGGAAATCGCTCATGTCCATTGTGGCCGGGGCCACGATGAGCTCGCTGGCAAACGGGATGAAGCACGACGGGATCATTCGCGTGATGCCGAACACGCCCGCGCAGATCGGCGAGGGCATGACGATGTGGACCTGCGCTCCTTCCGTGAGCGAAGCGCACCGCGAAGCAACCGGCGCCATGCTGTCGACCATTGGCGACGCCATTTACGTCGACGACGAGAAATATTTGGACATGGCCACGGCGCTCAGCGCCAGCGGGCCAGCTTACGTGTTCCTGATCCTCGAGGCTCTTATCGATGCCGGCGTGTACGTGGGATTGCCGCGCGACGTGTCGCGGAGGATGGCGCTGCAAACGGTCAAGGGAAGCGTCCAGTTGGTGTCCGAAACCGGTCGGCACCCCGGCGAGTTGAAGGACATGGTCACGTCGCCGGGCGGCACCACGGCGGAGGAACTGCAGCCCTGGAACGCGCCGGTGTCCCGGCGGCATTGGTCGACGCCGTGAACGACCGCATACCTGAAATCAGTGCGGCTGGGCCAGAACTAGACTCCCCCGGTTACTTGGAAATTGCCCATGCTCCAGCTCATTACACTATTCATCACGCTGTGCTACCTGCTGCTGCTGGCCCGCATCATCCTGGGCTTCGTGGTGCAGTACATGTCGACGCGAGGAAACGGGACGCCGGACGTGCTTGCCCGCCTGTACGAGGTCGTGTTTGCATTGACGGAACCGGTGCTCGGGCCAATCAGGCGGGTGCTCTGCCGCAGACCGGGATGATCGACTCAGCCCGTTGGTGGTGATGATCGTGCTGGTGGTGGTCCAATATGCCCTCGCGGCGTTATTAGTGTAGCGTCAAACCGTTCCTGCAATCGGGCGCAAAGGAGAGCGCTGGGTGTCCGATCAACGTCTCGGTCGCAGCGCAAGTCCTGGACGGCAGGGGGGCTGCGCCCGGCCGATTTGCAACTTCTGAGATCGGCGTACGCTGAGGAATTGCCGGCCACGGCGGGAGCCTCGCCGAACCTCGTACTACTCTGCGGGTTGCCCGTACCCGGAAAGTCCATTTCGCCCAGGGAGTTGGCCCGCTGGCCCCGTTCGTGTGGTTGAGCAGCGACCGCACGCGCAAACTGTTGGTCGATGCTCCCTGTTACAGCCGGGCGAGAACACCGGCGAGTGTCCGCGATGCACGTTTGACCCGCGGCTACCTGCGGGATGGCTATTCGGTGGTATTCGACGCCACCAATCTCAACGAGAACGTGCGGCGACCGCTATACGATCAGCCGAGGGCGTTTGGCGTAAGCCGTTGATTGTGCGTTTCACGGCGCCGGCGGAACTGGTGCGCAACGGCTTGCGGACGTGCCGCAGGACGGGAGATGCCTCGCAAGCGATGCCACCTGGGACGTGTACTCTCGCATGGCGTGGCCGACCAACCCGTGCCGGTGCCGCACCTTCTGGTCTGTGGTCCGGAGGACACGGAGTCGGTGTTGCGAGAAACCCTGCAACGGACTGGCTGCAGCCGGTTGTGCCGTAACAACACGTTGGCATAATCTGGCCAACGACGGGTGAACAATCGGTTTCAGGAGAAGCAGCATGGCAGCTACGATCAAGGTCCACACAGCCGAGACGCTACCGAGTTCGCCACTTCCGGCGCTGGTGGTTAATATGTTCCAGGGCGTGACGGAGCCGGGAGGCGGAACCGGGGCCGTCGACCGTGCGCTGGACGGGCGATTTCGCAACTGATCGCCGACGGCGAGATCAAGGGGAAGTGCTGGGCGAACTGACGCTGAGCCACACGCTGGGCCGTGGTTTTCCGCCAAGCGTGTGGTGGGTGGCCGGCTTGGGCAAGCCGGCGGATTTCGACACGGCCGCCGTGCGACGCGTCAGTGGCGACGTGGCCCGGTTCCTGCGGCGCAAAGGCGTCGACGAATACGCGACCATCGCCCACGGCGGCGGGCATTGGCGGGCTGAAGGCTGCCGAGTCGGCGCAGGCCATCGCCGAAGGCACCCTGCTTGGCCTGTACAAGTTCGACACCTACCGCAGCGGCGGCAACGGAACCTCTGGAGATAGCGACGCGGACAGTGATGGCGACGGGGTCGGCAGCGTCACGATTGTGGAGCGCGATGCAGGAACGGTTAGCGACCTGACCGCCGGCGTTTCCGTGGGAACGTTCTGCGGAATCGACGATGCTGGCGCGGGACCTGGTGAACCATCCGGCGAATGTGATGACGCCGTCGAAGATGGCCGAAGCGGCGCGGGAGGTTGCCGGAATCAGTCGGTCTGAATTGGATGTCATGGACCGGACCGGATGCGAGAGCACGGGATGGGCGCTTTCCTGGGGGGTAGCGCAAGGCCAGCGAGGAACCGCCCAAGCTCATCGTCTGACCTACCGCGGAGACCCGAATCCCACAAAACAACCTGGGCTTGTGAGGCAAGGGCATACACCTTTGATACCGGCGGGATCTCGTTGAAACCGCCGCCAACATGGAGGCGATGAAGGCGAGACATGGCGGCGGCGCTTCCGTGATCCGCCTGCAATGCGCGCCCATCGGGTCGTTGCAGCCCCGCATCAACGTGACCGGGGCCTCGATCGCGGCGACGGAGAAGCATGCCCGGCGGGCGGGCGCAGCGTCCCGGGGACGTGGTGACCGCGATGAATGGCAAGACTATCGAGGTTATCAACACGGACGCTGAGGGTCGGCTGGTGCGGCCGATGCGCTGTGCTACGCGCGCAGCCTGGGGATCACCCGGCTGGTTGACGTGGCAACGCTCACGGGCGCGATGGTGGTAACGCTGGGAAAGGCGTGCACCGGCATGATGGGTAACTCCACAAAATGGCGAAAGACGTCGGGTCGCCGGGGAGCGCAGCGGCGAACGTTTCTGGGAACTGCCCATGCTTGAAGATTACCGGGAGCTGATCCGCTCCGACGTGGCCGACATGAAGAACACGGGCGGGGCGGCAAGCCGGCTCGATAACCGCGGCGATGCTCCTGCGTGAGTTCGCGGAAGACGCGGATTGGGTCCACCTGGACATCGCCCGGCACCTCCACCGCCTCGGGCAACAAGGGGCACGTGGTGAAGGGGCCACCGAGTACCAACCCGGACGCTGGCCCAACGGCGATGACCTGGCCGTCAGGCGCGGTAATTGACGGTCAAGCAAACGTCCGATCCGATGAGAACAGACATTGGGATACCAATAGGGAACCGAGATGATAATGCGCGCATGGAAAAGATTGCGGTGGGACTTACACTTGTGGGGTCTCAATTGTGATCGGATTGGCGTTTGCAGGTTATATGATATGGACTACGGCTCAGCGCGAATTGAGTCCGCGAGAAGCTGGCTGTTCCATATAAATTGGGAGTCAGCCTGGTTGGCGGCTTGATCGGCTCGTACAAGTTTGGACAAAGTGCGGCCACCGACAAGCAGTACGCCCGCTCCGCGTTGCGCAGCGTCCTGTTCTATTTGGTGAGTCTACAACGCCTTCACGACGCTGTCGAGCAGGTGCCGGCAACTGATCAAGCGGGCGAGCGACCGCTTGTGGCCACTGTACTGCAGATTGAAAGCCCAAATGGATCTCGCTAACTCGGCGATTAATGATTGGCGCGATCTGATCCCGGAGGAGTTCGAAGATGTCGAGGAAATCTTGAGCGAGCAGAATTTTTGTGACGGACAGCCTCAAGCAGCCTGCCGAGATCGACCCAATCAGAGGCAAGGTCGCGAGAGTAATCTCTAAACAGAACGGTAGCCTTGAACATTGGGGAAAATCATGACGTCAGGAAGGCATGCTGTTTGATATATTGGTTCCCGGGACTCTCGAAATCGCTGATCCAGAAACCGGTGAGGTGCTTGGTATAGTTCGACCTGACGAAAGCCCGAATCCGCGTATTGAGCGTCAGAGAAAAATTCTCGTTAGCAGCCACTTATCGAGACCGAAAGCATTGAGGTACCGACTGCGTGGTGATCTAGCGTTGGGAGACGGACCGAGGAATTCAAGACGCGCGATACGCTGCACGAGGGCTTCGCTGATCAGGCTTCGTATGTGACCGCAGGAGACCCCGTTGTTCAGGTTATCGAGGGCACCTAGCTAACGGTCGAAATCAATAAGGCGGCTAAGTTCTCCAGCGGTAGTCTGACGCTAGGGTAATGACGGCGACAGAACTCTTGGTGGGTCAGTTTCATTTTGACTGGAGGTACAGGATGGCAACGGTAGCAGCGGAGATTTCGTCTACGAGGGTCGTGGCAATTGGGCAAAAACACCCGATGGGTGGGCCATCGGACAGGCAGAGAACCGGCCTGCGACTCCCAGGACCGGGGTGTGTACGTCTTCAATCGTGGCGCCATCACCCGCTGATGGTGTTCGACCGCGAGGGCAATTTCCAGGGCGAGTGGGGTCGTAGTAGTACTGACCGACGCGCACGGGATATACATCAGCGGGCGAAGATCACGTCTATCTGCCGGTTCGGGAGTCCCATGCCATCGTCAAGTGCACGCTTGACGGCAACCGCTGATGACCATGGGGTTTGGGATGCGCCGTCGGATACGGGCGGGTGCGCGTCCCGATGGAACGATGGTGAAAGCGGCCGGCCCGTTCAATCGATGCACGGACATCGCGTTGGCTCCCAACGGCGACTGTTCGTCTCGGACGGTTACGCCAACAGCCGGGTCCATAAGTTTTCGCCCGACGGGAAGCTGCTGCATTCCTGGGGACGCCCGGGCACGCGAGGCCCCGGCGAGTTCCACACATACCTCACGGCATCTGGGTGCACTGGGACGGTCGAGTGTATGGTGTGCGACCGGGAGAACACACCGGATCCAGCTATTCACCGGCGACGGCGAATACCTGGGGATGTGGACGACTGGCCCGTCCTTGCGATATCTACGTCGATCACGACGGCATCGTGTACGTGGTGGAGCTGGACGCGTTCCTGACTATCCTGAACATGGACGGCGAAGTGCTGGCCAAGGCGGATTATCGGCGGAGCCAGGCGGACACGCGGTGTGGGCGGACTCGCACGGCGACCTCTACATCGGGCACAACCAGGAAGGCCGACGGCTGTGAAAGCTGGTGCGGCAATAGGGGCGAGGATGCCCAGCGGGGGCACACAGGACGAACGAGGGACGGATCAGCTATCCGCCCCTCGTTGCATGACACCTTGGAGCTTCCAGGCTCTACGACGCCGGGACCGACTCCAACGCCGCGCTCGCGACTTCGCGCAGGTCCACGCCGTGCACCTTCTGGCCCTGGACGCCCATCAGGCGGAGCGGGCGACCGGCTCTGGTGATGCTGATGCGATCCAGGACGTCCTGCCAGGCGGCGAGGTAGTCGCAGGTGCCGCCGCCGTTGGGATCGTCGCCGCCCCTCGATGCTTTCCCTGACGGGAGGCGCACCGCGGTAACCGCGCAAGGATCGCGGCGCGAGCATCATCACCGGGAGGTCGGCTTCGGTCAGCCCGACTTTCCAGGAGCCCGCGCACAGTGGCGGACACGCCGTGCATTCCGAAGACCACCAGATGGGCGAAGCTGGCGTCGCGGTTTTCGAATTCGGTGCGGGTTAGCGCCGGAGTCCGAATATCTCGTGGGACCCGGTAGTCTGGGGTTTGACCAGAAATAGGGCCATCGCCGGGAAGCCCTCCGGATCGATCGGGGTTGCCTGCAGATCGGTCCGCCAGCGAACCAGCTTGTCGTGGTCGTGCTCGTCGTAGTGGTGGGACATGATCATCCTCTAGGCGAATTCATACGCCTGTTTGAGCCGCTTGCAGGTCGATTTCACCATCGTAAGGAGTTCGTTCAGGACTGCGGCGACCGTGAACACATCCTGGAGAAGCGATGGCAGTTCGGCCGGGATTATCTGCCAGTGGACGCCGAACTTGTCCTGTATCCATCCGCACTGGATCGGCGAGCGGCCTCGGCCAGCCGGTTCCCAATAGTCGTCGATTCTTCCTGCGAATCGCCGTTGACCACGAAGGAGATGGCCGGCGTGAATTCGTAGGCCGGGATTCCTTCGAACGCGGTGAAATGCTGGCCCTTGATTACGACGACACCACATCGGCTGCCGGCGCCGTTCTTCCGGCAGCGCGGACATCGTCAATGATGGCGGGAGTCATTGAAAGTAGACACGTAAACTCGGCCGCCTCGCTGTGCGCAGCCGTCGAGCCACAGGAACGGGGTGATGGTGATGCTCGACGCACCGTGGTCCATAGTCCGCTCCGGTTTCCCGTCTTCGGCCGATCAGGTTTGGCGCAGCAGATCGTGCGGTCTGATGGCAGTTGGGCTGACGGTAAGAGGTCAGCTGGCGTCGAACTGGACCAGGATGCCGTCCTGGGTCATAGACGTAGAAGCTGCGACCCGGCCTTCGGCGTTGGTCCAAAACGTCCATCGGCGCGCGCCAGAGGGACGCCCTGGGCCGACAGGTTTTCGGCCAGAGCCCTGGGGTCGGCAACGCTGAAGGAGATGTGCTGATGCCAACCTGGTCAAGTTTGATCGGTGTTCCATCCGGGTTCTCGCCGGGATGGGAGGTCATCGTGAGGGTGGGCTTGGCGCGGGCGTCGGCGTAGGCGAGAGGCGAACTGGCGACGCGTGGCCCGGTTGTGGGCGTAGACGTGGGGGCAGACCGCCGGTGGTGGTGTCCTGGATGACGTCGCTGACGATGGACATCCCCAGCGCGTCGCAGTGAGAACTTCAACGAGACGTCAAGGTCCCGTACGCAGATGGCAATGTGAGACAACCCCGAGGCGTTCAGCGGGCATGACGGATACTCCTGTTCAGGCGTGTTCGGAGGCGGAGGCCCGACAGAGCCGGCCCGCGTAATCAAGAGGAGCGCAACAGATCGCACCTGCCGCGCGAACTGCACCAGGAGCCGTCGAGTCGTAAACGAAGTATGCTCGGACACATCGCCGTTGGCATGCGTGTGAATGAATGACACGGCCAGCGGACCACAGCGAGTTCACGCCGGCGGCGTGATTGAGCTCGTCGGCAGTGGCCCTGACGTCGAGTCACGCTGAAATGAAAGAGATGTGGCTGATGCCCACTGGTCCAGCTTGATCGCCGCCGCCGTCGGCATCGTCGCCCCGGGAGGTGCTGGTCCATGACAGAGGGTGGCGAGATATGGGACGGCCCGTCGCGTAGGACAGGATGGCCTGCGGCGCGTGGACCGTAGCGCGTAGACGTGATTGCAGAGACACAAGATGTGTCATGCACACGATGTAGTACGGTCACGGTATTGCCAGGAGTTTGGCGCGGTGGGTAGAACTTGAGGGATCGTCCAGATCACGGACGCACACGGCGATATGGGAAACGCGCTGGAAATCATAGCCATGGGATGGCCCTCCTGAGCGAGGGTGGAGCACGCAGTTATCAGCAATTCAGCGATAAGGCTACTGCCGCCATCGGGGAGTCAAAACCGGCGGCGCGTGCATGCCTCCCCCATTGGTCCACCCGTTTCCACACGAGAATGAGCGCGCCCAGGCGAGGAAACATCGCTCCCAAATCCGTGGCCGGAAACGACCACCACACGCCCCAGACGCCGAATGCGTGGGACAGGCCGAAGACCACGCCAGCAGCAGGACAACGCGCTGGGGCCATGGTTCAGCACCACTGATGGCCAGGCCCGGCCCAGGGCCTGAAACGCAATGGAGCTGATGAATTCGATGCCGACAATGGGCAGGGCCAACAGGACAGTACGCAGCGCGGCGCCGGATTCTGCGGGCAGGGCTTCGCGGGTCGAGAAGAGGGTGACGATATGCCCGGCCAGGGGCAAAAGGACGGCGATCATGATTGCGCCGCCGACCGTCGCCCCAGGCAACTCTGCCAGATGGCCTGGCGGACCGGGTCGTAGCATCCGGCGCCCGTAGTTGTAGGCTGCCAACGGCAGGTAGGCCAACGCCGCGCCGATGAACGGGGCCAGCGCGAACTCCAGCACCGCGTTGATGACCCCGAACAGGGCGATGTAAGCGGCGCCGCCTGGGTACTGTCTCAGGATGTTGTTGATGACGACGACGACGATGGACCGCGCGATCTCTATGATGCAGATGGGCGCGCCCAACGCCAGGATCTCTCGGATTAACGGAAAACGGGGCAGCAGGGCATCGGCGGAGATGCGCAATGCGTGCGACCGAAAGATAAAAACCAGCCTCCGTATGAGCACGCCAGCGATTGGGCCAGCACGTGGCGGCGGCGGCTCCGGTTGACGCCCCAGTCGAACACGAGGATGAACACGCGTCCAGGGCGACGTTGACGATGGCGCTGCCGGCCAACACCACGTGGCGGTCGCGGGCGTCTCGGCCATGAGCAGGTTGTTCAGAGTCATGGCGACCATGGTGAACAGGCTGCCCGGAAGGATGATCGCCAGGTACTGATCAGCGTACTCAATCGTATGGGCTGACGCGCCCATCCAGTAGGCCAGCGTGTTCCAGCTGGGCCAGGCCGCCGCGTGGCCAGGAGGTAAACCGGCAGGATTACGGCCAAAGACGAACGATGACACGAGATGCCCGGCGCGAGTCCCGGCTCCCAGCGCGCGCGATACCACCGACATCCGCCCAGCCCGGTTAGCAGGCCGATGGCGACCGCGGCCATCTGCACCGGGAACGCGGCCGACAGACGCTCAGCGCGTCCACGCCCACCACGTTCCCGATGAAGGCGCGATCGACGATGCTGGTGGACATTGCCATCACGATTATGGCGAGCATCGGCGGAAAGGCCATCTGCAGGAGGAGCCGCCACATGGCGCGTTGCCCATGGCGTCGGCCTGTCGGGTGGACTGTTCTGGCGTGTGACATGTGGGAAATGGCTTAAGATTGAAAAGTGGCTTCTGGCTAGAAAGTGGCTTCTCAGTGAAAGTGGCTTAAGAGTGGGGAAATTGCTTACGAGCGGTTTTGACGGTTTAAACGCGGCGATGCTAAAATCAAACGACCACGCATTATAGGAAATTGAGGACGCGTCAGCGCATCCGCCGGGACACCAGTCTCCGTAGCAGCGAGATGGGTGGGGTACGTCAAGGAGGTGTCACATGTCTGGTCATTCGAAGTGGTCGACAATTAAAAGGGCAAAGGGCGCCGCGGACGCCAAGCGGGGCGCGCTGTTCACCAAGTTGGCGCGCAATATCTCCCTGGCCGCCAAGGACGGCGGTGGCGATCCGGATATGAACTTCCGCCTGCGGATCGCGGTTGACCAGGCGAGGTCCAACAATATGCCGTTGGAAAGCATCACCCGGGCCATCCGCCGAGCCACCGGCGAGGGCGGCGAGGGCATGGAGGACCTGGCTGAAGTTACCTACGAGGGATATGTCCCAACGGCGGCGCCATCCTGGTAATGGCGCTGACCACCAACCGCAAACCGGACCGCCTCGGAAGTGCGGTCGGCGTTCAACAAGGGCGGCGGGAACCTGGGCGAATCGGGCTGCGTGGCTTGGAACTTGACAGCCGGGGCGTCATCACCCTCGAGGTGGCTGACGAATCCGTGGCGGAAGAGTTGATCCTGACCGCTATCGACGCCGAGGCCGAGGACGTGAATTTCGAGGACGGCATCCTGGAGGTGTACACGTCCCCGGAGAACCTGCTGTCCGTCAATCCGCCCTGGAAGGAGAGGGGGCGCGGCCCTCGTCCGCCGATGTGTCAATGGTGCCCAGACAGTGATCCCGCTGGAGGACCGGGCGGCGGAGCAGACTTTGAGGCTGTTGGACAGCCTGGAGGAGTTGGCCGACGTACAGAAGGCGTATACCAACGCCGACTTCCCGGAGGAAGTGCTGGAGCGCTACGGGTCTGCCGCCTGATGCGCGTTCTGGCCATTGACCCCGGCACGCTGCGCATGGGTTACGGCGTCCTGGATGCTCATCCCGACCCGGAGGCGGACGACTACGGTGTGGTTGCCCTGCCGTCTTCGATGGCGATTGAGAAGCGTCTTTACCAACTGCATACGCACATCCTCAACATGATCCACATATTCCAGCCCGATGCCATCGCGGTCGAGGATCCGTTCGTGGGCCGCGGTGAGCGGGCGTTTGCAAAATCGGCGTTGGCCATCGGGCAGGCGCAGGCGGTGGTGCTAATCGGCGCGGCCAGCCAGGGAATCCCGGTGCATCGCTACTCGCCCGCCGACGTGAAGATGGCGGTGGCGGACTACGGCCGGGCCACCAAGGAACAGGTGCAGCAGATCGCCGCTTCGAGACTGGGGTTGGAGAACCAGCCGGAATCGGATGCCGCGGACGCTCTGGCAGTGGGCCTGTGCCATCTGCAGCGGATGCAAGCCGACGAGCTGATCGCGCGCGAGATAGCGCCGGGCCAGGAACTTTAGGCAGTGTTGGTCGGCGTGCGGGGCGCGCTGGAAGCCGTCGGCTCTGACTGGGTCAACGTGCAGGTCGGCGGCATCACCTTGCAGGTGTCCGTGCCGGCGTCGGATGTCGCGGGTCTGGGCAGCGTGGGCGAGCAGGTCCGGCTGCACACCATCCTGCGCATCCAGAACGAGCAGCCGATGCTCTATGGGTTCGTGGACGCCGGAGCGGTGGAGCTGTTCGGTGCGCTGACGGGAGTCTCCGGGATCGGCCCCCGTTCGGCATGTCCATTCTGTCGGAGTTGGGAGAAGACGGTTTCCGGCAGGCCGTGGCATCGAGGATGTGGCCGCGTTGTCCAGGCCCAGGGGGTGGGACGGCTTATCGCGCAACGGGTGGTCCTGGAACTGCGGGGCAAACTGCCCGACGCGGATGCCGGATCGCCGGTTATCGCGGCCGCCGGGGGTACCGACGCCGAGGCCGTTGAGGCGCTGACCGCCCTGGGCATGACGCTGGCCGACGCGCGGCAGGCTGTCGCCGGGCTGGAATTGCCGACCGACGCGGCGGTTGAGGACAAGGTGCGGCAGGCGCTACTGGCCATCGGAGGCGGGTAGGGCGATGCCTTATAATTCCGGCAACACCATCGGACCGACGGGCTATTTCCGGCGCCGGATGCCCGGAGCCCGGATGTATGAAGCCCGGATGTACGGAGTGATGAAACGGAGGAACCATGCCTGACTTTCAGCTGGTAGCGGATTTCGGCGTGATGGGCGACCAGGAGCAGGCGGTGCAAAAGCTGTCTGCCGGCGTTCGCGAGGGTCTGGATCACCAGACGCTGCTGGGCGTCACCGGCAGTGGCAAGACCTTCACCATGGCGAACATCGTGCAGGAGGTCCAGAAGCCCACCATCGTCATCGCGCACAATAAGACGCTGGCGGCCCAGCTGGCGACGGAGTTCAAGGAATTCTTCCCGCACAACGCCGTGGAATACTTCGTCTCCTACTACGATTACTACCAGCCGGAAGCGTACATACCGCGCACCGACACCTACATCGAGAAGGACAGCAGCGTCAACGAAGAGCTGGACAAGCTCCGGCTCGCGTCCACAACCTCGCTGCTGACGCGCCGGGATACCCTGATCGTGGCCTCGGTGTCGTGCATCTACGGTCTGGGCGATCCGTCGGACTATTTCGAAATGGTCGCGCACGTTGCAGTGGGCGAGGAATACAACCGCGGGCGCTGCTGCGTCAGTTGATCGACTGCAGTACGAGCGCAACGACACCGACCTGGCGCGCGGGTCGGTTCACCGTGCGCGGGGACACGCTGGAGATCGTCCCGGCCTACGAGGAATTCGCGGTCCGGATCCAGTTCTTCGGCGACGAGATCGAGCGTATCCTGACGCTGGACACGCTGACCGGCGAGGTGCTCAACGAGCGCAGCGAGTTTTCCGTATACCCGGCCAAGCACTTCGTGACCAGCCGGGAGAAGCTGGACGCCGCGCTGATCGACATCGACGCCGAGATGAAAGAGCACGTCGACTGGCTCCGGCAGCAGGGCAAGTTGCTGGAGGCGCAACGCCTGGAGCAGCGCACCCGATACGACATGGAGATGCTGAACGAAACCGGCTTCTGCGCCGGCGTCGAGAACTACGCACGGCACCTGTCCCGCCGCGAGGCCGGCAGCCCGCCGTGGACACTGTTGGACTACTTCCCCGACGATTTCCTGATGTTCGTCGACGAGTCCCACATGACGCTGCCGCAGGTGCGCGGGATGTACAACGGGGACATCTCCCGCAAGACCACGCTGGTGGAGTTCGGGTTCCGCCTGCCGTCGGCGCTGGACAACCGGCCACTGCATTTCAAAGAGTTCGAGGACCACATCAACCAGGTGGTGTACGTCTCCGCGACCCCGGGCCCGCTGGAGCTGGAGCGCACCAGCGCCATCGTGGAGCAGGTTATCCGCCCCACGGCACTGCTGGACCCGACCATAGAGGTCAAGCCCACCGACGGGCAGATCGACGACCTGCTGCATGAAATTCGCCAGCGCGTGGAAAGCCAGGAGCGCGTGCTGGTGACCACGCTGACCAAGCGCATGGCCGAGGAACTGGCCGACTACCTGTCGGAGGCCGGCATCCGCAACCACTACCTGCACTCGGATATCCAAACCTGAACCTCGGGTGGAGATACTGCGCGACCTGCGCCTGGGCATCTACGACGTCATCGTGGGCATCAACCTCCTGCGGGAGGGCCTCGACCTGCCTGAAGTGAGCCTGGTGGCGATCCTGGACGCCGACAAGGAAGGGTACCTGCGGTCAACCACTTCGTGATCCAGACGTCGTCGCGCCGCCCGACACGCCTCCGGGCACGTCATCATGTACGCCGACCGTGTGACCGACTCGATGCAGAGGGCCATCGACGAGACCTACGCGAGCGCGTGCGATCCAGGGTGCGCACAACTGAGCGCCACGGCATCGAGCCGCAGTCGATCCACAAGGCCGTCCGGGACATCACCGAGCCTGCGCGGGGTCGCCGAGACCAAGGCCTCCTACCCAGGTGGCCCGGGAGGAGATGTCGCACGACGACATGTACCGGGTGATCAAGGACCTGGAGTTCCAGATGAAACGGCCGCCCGTTCCCTGGAGTTCGAGAAGGCGGCGCACCTGCGCGACGAGATGCTGGAGTTGAAGAAGATCATCCTCACCGAGGAGAAGATGCTGGCATCGGGTTAGTCCGCTGCCTATCAGCGCTGGGCCGATTGGTCACCAGGTGTGGATGAACCACCCGTCACCGGTGGCGGAACGTCTGTTTGGGCGGTCTTGGGCGTCGCACATCTCCCAATTTTGCGATGGATGCCAGGGCATCGCGTCTTACGTGTTCGCCATAACAGCGATGCAAGTATGATATAGCAGAGTCGGCCACGGTTTATTCCGTTTGAGCGCGATGCCAGCCTCGGGTACCGTCGAAATGGGCGTCGCAGCTCCCACCTGCATTTTCGAGTAACGAAATACCTTTCCACCGCCGGCTGTTATTCCGCCAAACTCAATTAGACGGGATTGCCATGCGATGGATGCTCAGGTCGCTGCGACAACATTGGAGTATCTACGAGCCATCCATCGAGTTTCGCCACGAGGTCCGCATGACCACGCCAGTAACAGGGTCTCTGGCGCTGCTGAAACGCAGGAATTCTTGTGTTTCCCGATCCGCCGGAAATTCCCGAAGACAGACGACCAACTTCGATCACTTGGCCTCCACGGGTTAACGTCCATCACTGATCCAGCATTTGGGCCAGTCCTGAAACCATCCTGGTGGCTGGAGCGCGTTACCTGGGGTTGCGCCCACTCGCAATCTGGCGGGAATCAGGTATCCCGACCTTTGGTGGCTTTTGACGTGGACCGGCAGCCTATCGGCGTCGCAGGGCGTACGTCATCTCCGAACAGGCTAAACCGCCCGACTTCGTGCTGGAGGTCGCCTCACCAGCACCGGCCGCATCGACGCCACCGATAAACGGAACGACATACGCTGCGTTGGGCATCCCGAATACTGGCGGTTTCGACGAAACGGGTCGATCTACACGGAGCGCGGCTGGCGGCGACCGGATGATGGATGGACAGTATCAATCGTTAGAAATTGAAGAGTTGGCGCATGACGTGTTTGCAAGGATACAGCGCGGCCCTGAACCTGAATATCCGATGGGAACGCGGTCAGTTGCAGTGGTTTGACCCGGCTACCGGGCAGCGTGTCCTAACCTATGACGTACCAGCGGGAGCGTGCCAACCGCGAACGCGAGGCGCGTCTGCGCGCGACGCGTCCGAATTCGCGAACTGGAAGAACAACTGCGGCGCCTCGCTTCCTGAACGCTTGGCGCCGCGCTTGCTATAGCCGGCGGCCCGGCCGGTGCAACCTACCAGTGCTGGGTCAAGTTGGTGACCAGGTTGTCAACCAAACCGACCGTCGCCGTTGTGAGAGCGTCTGGGCATGGCGGCTGGGTGTGGTCACCGGAGCGACCATCCGTGCTGACCCGCTTGGTGAGCGTTATCGCAGTCCTGTGCCCGCAGCATTTGCAGCTACCATCCGACCGGATGCCAACCGGGAGTCACCAACTCGTGTAGCTCGGTCAACACCGCGGCGTTTTCGTCAGGTGAACTCGTCGACCAGGTAACGTGCTCGCCGCTGACGCCGCTGACCGCCTGCGGCGTCCACCAGGAAGCGGATGCAATCGGCGTCGGTGTCCACATTGGGGAGAGTTGCGGCCAACCTCTAGGCGAAAGAGCCCGACCAACCCGCCCCCCCCACCCCGCCCCCCCCCCCCGCCCCCCCCCCCCCCCCCCCCCCCCCCTTATCCGCCCCAGTCTGGAGCAGGTGCTGGAATGACCAGTGATCGCAACCCACCGCGGCGGGCTGTCGGGCAGCTGAGTCGCTCGCGGCAACGACGTCGCGCTAAAAAATCAGTTCCCCATTGCCGATTTCGTTTCTCGGCCGTCGCGCGATCCAATTGACGCAATCCCAGTCCGAAAAGCCTGTCGACGCGAGCGCGTTCATAATCAATGCGGATGAGATGTCGCGAGGATGTGCCCGCATGTTCACAGGGTTATGCTGCCAGCGGCGTCGCGCGAGCCAGCGCTCAGTGAGACATCACTCATACAAGCGCGGCCCGACTCTGCGTCGACGATTGCGGCAGCTGCGAGACGCATCGTGCTTGGCGGCGTCATCGGAATGGCGGAGGAAATCACAACGCGCGAGGCAGTCGCCGGCGTGCTGCTCACAACCAGGCTTGCGCATCATCCGCCACCGGCCGTCCGCCACGTAGACATCACCGGGTGCCGCCAGATCGCGAGACGGCATGTGCCGATGGCAACCGCGGGCGAAGCTCCGTCGGTTTCGCGGCGCATCGCTCATCAGGATGTAGAATCGCGAGTGGTGATGACCACCGGGCCCGGATGCCCGAGGATTATAACGTGCGGCCTGGGCGCAGAAGAAAGTCGCCTGGGACGTGGGCCGGAGCGCGCCGATCCCCGCCGGTCGTGGTCGAGGACGATGTCTTCATAGTTCGTGTCATGGTTCCCCGCTATCAGATGACTGCGTAATCGGGAATCGCGCCGATCGGTGATGAACATCTTGCCCGGGGCGTGGGTGATCATCAGGGGCGGCTTGCAGTTGAGAGCGACGGCCTGCGGGGTGACCCCGCACGCCCAGAACACCGGGGTTTCGCCGGGGCGTATCTCCACGGCCTCGCCGAACTCCGGGGCGTTGATGTCGCGGATGCCGATGGCGTCAGGGTCGCCGATGTGTATCGGGGCGCCGTGGGTGTCCGGGAAACGGGAGGTCACCTGCACCGCCCGGACGATTTGCGCCTGCGGTATCGGGCGCATGCTGACCACCATGGGGCCGGAGAACATGCCCGCCGGTCGGGTGGGGATGTTGGTGATGTACATCGGTACATTGCTACGGGCTTCCTGGTGGCGCAGGGGTATGCCGCAGTCGGCCAGCGCCGCTTCGAAGGAGAAGCTGCAACCGAGCAGGAACGACACCAGGTCGTCCCGCCACACCTCGGCCACCGATTCCAGTTCGGCGACCATCTCGCCGTTCTCGTAGATGCGGTAGGCGGGCACGTCGGTGCTGATGTCCGCGCCCGGCGCGGTGAACGTGGGCTCAACGAAGCCGGGCTCGATGACTTCCAGCAGCGGGCACGGTTGGGGGTTTCGCTGGCAGAAGAGCAGGAAGTCGAAAGCGAGGTCGCGGGGCAGGACGGCGAGGTTCGCCTGCACGTGCCCGTTGGCGAGGCCCGAGGTCACGCCGGCGAACTCGCCGGCCCGGATAATCCGGCGCAGTTCGGCGGGCTGGGTGGGAAGCATCGTGGCGGTGGTCATGGTCGGTCTCCAGTGGGGACGGCGGCATTGGGTGGTCGGATCGTATGCTAGAATTGCGCCGTTCGTTCGCAATGATAGATCGTTCGTGACGATAGACAGGCGCAATGATAGACAGGTGACCGGCCAGCGTCAATTTCGCGCTGGGCCGGCGGCGAACCCATCCAGTAAGCAGGAATCCGGCTTGTACAACGTATTTTTGCTCACCCGGCCGGGCGATGCAATGACAACCCTCAGTGGCCAAATCGACCTCTCCGGGCTGTCGTACCGGGCGGGGAGCGACGTGATGGAACTGGAGGATGTGGCGCAAACCGACCGGCTGGACGTGGTGTTGCTCGACCTGTCGGCGGTTGGGATCGGCGCGCAATCGGTCATCGAGCGGGTGAGCCAGTTGCATTTGCCGACCCTGTTGGTCATGGATGTGACGGCGATCGGCCAGTACGACCCGGCGATCAACCCCGACGACTTCATCGTGGCTCCCCTGGATTCCGCCGAACTCGTGGCACGGGTCGGCCAGATTGTGTACCGGCGCGATGGACGCGGCGGGGAGCAGCGGATCCGGGTGGGGGAACTGACCATCGACCTGCAGAGCTACGAGGTAGCGATGGCCGGGCGGCGGATTTCGCTGACCTACAAGGAGTTTCAGCTGCTCACCCTGTTGGCGTCCAACCCGGGCCGCGTGTACACGCGGGAGGCGTTGCTGAACCAGATCTGGGGATACGACTACCTGGGCGGAACGCGCACGGTGGACGTGCATATCCGGCGGCTGCGCTCCAAGGTGGAGGACCCGGACCACCTGTTCGTGGAAACCATCTGGAACGTCGGATACCGTTTCCGCGACATCGCCTCCCAGGGCTGACGGGCATTTTTGCGAGGATGGCCGGCGGGGGTTGTCGGCCGCCCGGACCGATCAGTCGCTGATGTTGTCCTGAACCCGGGCCAGGAAGCGGTCCCGTTCGGCGACGATGCCAGCGTGCTTCGGGTCAGTCAGTTCCGGGTCGGCATCGAGAATTGCCGCGGCTTCCTGGCGGGCCAACGCCATCAGGTCCTGATCGAACACGCTCGCGATGCGGAGCATGGTCTGGTCACCGCTCTGGGTGGTGCCGAAAATATCCCCTTCGTGGCGCATCTGGAGGTCGATCTCTGCCAGCTTGAACCCGTCCCCGCTGGCTTCGAGAGCCGAAAGACGTTCCCGCGCCCTTTCCGACTCTGCTTCGGACATCAGCAGGCAATAGCTGCGGTGTTCGCCGCGCCCCACGCGGCCGCGAAACTGGTGCAGCTGGGCCAGTCCGAAGCGGTCCGCGCCGTCGATCATCATCACCGTGGCGTTGGGCACGTCGATGCCAACCTCGACCACGGCGGTGGCCACCAGCACGTTCAGGTCGCCGTCGCGGAACTGGCGCATCACCTGGTCTTTTTGGCGGGACGACAGACGCCCGTGGAGCAGTCCGAGATTGAGGTCGGGGAAGACCTCGTTTGACAGCCGTTGGTGCTCTTCCGTGGCGGCGCGCACGTCCAGGTTTTCCGACTCTTCCACCAGCGGGCAGATGATGAACGCCTGCCGCCCGGCTTCCACCTGCTGGCGGATGAAACGATACGCCGCTTGGCGTTTGTCTTCCGGGACCAGCCTGGTGAGAATGTCCTGCCGTCCCGGGGGAAGCTCATCGATGGTCGAAACGTCCAGGTCGCCGTAGAGCGTGAGCTGCAGCGTCCGGGGTATCGGCGTGGCCGACATCATGAGGGCATGGGGTTGCTCCGGGCCGGCGCCCCGTAGCGCGGTGCGCTGGGCGACGCCAAAGCGGTGCTGTTCGTCGGTGATGGCCAGCGCCAGGTTGGGAAGCTCCACCCCGTCCTGTATCAGGGCGTGGGTGCCCACCAGGAGGTCCAGATGACCCTCCGACGCCAGCCGCAACACCTCCCGTCGCGGCGCGGCTCGGGTACTGCCGGTCAGCAGGCCTACAGTGAAAGGACGCCGCAGGCTGGGAAGGTAGGCCGAGAAAACGTTGGGTTGTTGCAGGGGCTGCTCGAACGTGCCCAGCAGCCGTCCCACGGTAACGAAGTGCTGCTCGGCCAGCACCTCGGTGGGAGCCATCAGGGCCGACTGACGGTGGTCTGATGCGGCGGCCAGTATCGCCGTCAACGCGACCAGGGTTTTGCCGCTGCCGACTTCGCCCTGCAGCAAACGGCTCATCGGCGGCGTGCCCCGGGCCATGTCGGACAGAGCTTCACCGATGCAACGCACCTGCGCTTTGGTGGGAGTGAAGGGCAGTTCGGACAGGAACCCGTCAACCGCGGCGCCGCTGTATTGCACCGCAGTCCCGGCTACGTCGCGTTCGCGGTGCCGGCGCCGGCCCAGAATTGCCATCTGGAACGCCATGATTTCATCAAAGGCGAGGCGACGGCGGGCCTGATCAGCGCCGGCCGTATCCGGCGGATAGTGCGCGTCGCCAATTGCCTGACCCAATCCGATCAGCCGGGTCCGCGCCAGCGTATCTCTTGGCATCGGTTCCGCGATGCCGCCGAGGAACTGCTCCAGGGCGCGCCAGGTGAGGCTCCGCAGATTGCGCGCTGTCATGCCCCCGGGTCAGGCGATACACCGGGGTCATGCGTCCGGCGTTCAGGGGAGGCGAGGCTTCGGTGACCACGTCGTATTCGGGAGATTGGACGGTGAGCCTGCCACGATTGAGTTCCGCCTTGCCGTGCACGACCATCGTGCTGCCGGCCTGGAGGCTGCGGGCAAGAAACGCCTGCCCGAACCACTGCAGGTCGATGGCGCCGGTGTTGTCCCGCAATGTCCCCTCCACCAACTGCAACCTGCGCTGGCCGACATTGGTAGAGCGGATATTGACCAACTCGCCTTCCAATGTGAAGGTCCCGCCGGCGTAGATGTCGGCGATGCTCGTGATGTCAGCCCGGTCGTCGTATCGGCGCGGAAGCATGTAGAGGAGGTCCCGCACCGTGCCGGCTCCCATCGACTCCAACCGCTGCACGGTTTTGGCGTCCATGCGTCGTACCGCCGAAACCGGGTCGTCCGGGTCTCCCGGGTTGGCGGCTGGAACCGGCGAGACGTGCCGGTGCCGGCGCACCGGAACGCGCCCCGAGGCGTCGCCGGGGGCGAAGAGCAGGGTTGCCGGCGCGGGGTCGACGTCCGGTGGTTCCACGGCTGCTGCCCGTGTCTCCTGGACATGAGGGCTCGGTGGCGAGGACGGCTCAACCGCGCCTCCCAAGGCGCTGCGCCACGCCGCAACCCACTCCCGCCGTCCCTCCGGCGGCAGGTTGCGGTAGGGCGCGGATATCAGCCGCTCCACGCGAGCCGGGTCGTCGCCCAAGCAACCGCGCAGCTCGGTATCCCAGCGTTCGATGAAGCGACGAATGCCGCCGCTCACGGCATTGTCCCCGAAATCCTTGTGCTCCTCGAGGGCAAGAATCTTCTCGAAGGCTTCGCGCCAGATGGGAGCCGCCTCGCGGCGGTCAGCGTCCATTGACTTGGCTCCGATACGGCGCCCGTCAGTGCCGGAAGAGTCGTGGGTCCGTCAGTCGTGTTTCTGTCAAGGCAGCGTGGACACCGCCACCGCGCCCGGACCGACGTGGGTTCCGATGGCGGAACCGATCTGCAGCGTGTAGGTGTTTGCGGAATCCGCCAGGTCGGAGAGGCGATTGCGCATTTCCTCCGCCGGACCGGCGTCCGTGGTGTAGGCCACAGCCAGCTTGGACACCGGGCCCTGTTCGCGCACCAATTCCTCCAGACGCTGCAAACCCCGACGCACGTTGCGCGGCCGGTCGACGGGCAGCACCTCGCCGTCCGCCACCTTGAGGATGGGTTTCACCTTGAGCAGCGAACCCATGAAGGCCTGGGCTTTACCGATGCGGCCGCCTTTTTGCAGGTATTCCAGCGTGTCCACCATGGCAAACCCGTAGCCCTTGCCGGCCCGGGATCCGGCAGCCGACACGACTGACTCCAGCGTCGCGTCCTCTGCGACGGCGTCCTCGGCGGCGGCGATAACCTGGAGCATGTGCCCGACCGAGGCGGTGCCGCAGTCAATCACGGTCACCGCGCCGTCGTCGAACTGCGAGGCGGCCTGTGAAGCGGAATTGTAAGTGCCGCTGAGCTGACGCGCCACGGTGATGCACACCACCTGGTCGCCGGCCGAAACCAACGGTTCCATCACTCCGGTGAAGTCTCCGGGAGTCGGTTGGGATGTGCTGGGCAGCTGAGGTGAGGACTGGAGCCGGGCATAAAACTGGGTGGGATGATGTCGATGCCCTGTCGGTATGACTCCTCGCCGAAAAGGACGTATGCGGGGATCACCGATATTCCGAAGCGGTCAACGGTTTCCCTGGCGATGTCACAGGTGCTGTCAGTTATAACTTTGATGGCCATGCGAGGCACTCCTTCGATGGATCACGACTGGAAAGAGTTATTCGACCGACACCAGGTACGGGTAATGGGGTTGTGCGCCTTCGTACACGTCCACCTCTGCCCCATCGTAGGATTCCTCCAGTTCCCCCTGCAAAGCGACGGCCGCCTCGGCCGAAGCTCCTTCGCCCCAATACAGGGTGATCACGCTGTTTTCGTCGGCGGCGGGGCTGCAACCCTTCCCGCACGGCGGCAATCAGGGGTGGCGGTGAGGGCGGCCAGTTTCCCGTCGAGGATCGCCATGTATTCGCCTTCCGAACCTCTCGGCCGTCAACCACGAGTCCCGAACTGCCTGAGTAACTTCCAGGGTTTCCACGGCGCCGCGCGCGGATTCCATGTTGGCCAGGTTGTCGTCCACCGAAACTTCGGGATTGAACCCCAGCAGCGCCCCGGTTCCCTGCGGCATGGTGCGCGTGGCCAGCACGTGCAGCCTGATCTCGCCAGTATCGGCCTCCGCGGCCTGATTGGCGGTCAAAATGACGTTGTGATTATTGGGGAAGCACGATCACGTCCGTGTGCCGGCGGACATGGCGGCGTCAATGATCTCGCTGGCGCTGGGATTGAGCGTCTGCCGCCGGGGAATGATGGCGGCGCACCCCGCGTCCTGGAACAGATCTGCGAGCCCCCGGCCGACGCGACGCGATCACCGGAACGCCGGAGTCGGATTTCGGCGGGCCGCGCTCGCTCGCGAGCCCGGCCGCCCAGTCCGGTTCTGTAGGCTCATGTTGTCGATTTTCAGCTCATCCAGTTCACACGAAAACCGACACCGTAGGTCAGCGCCGACCGGGATCGGCGGTGTGAATTTGTGAAGTGGATCCGAACCGCCTGTCCGCCGCCAACCGATGACCGTGGAATCGGCAATGCCGGCAAATCCGCTTCGCAACTCATCGACGTGGAGCTCTTGGCCGTGGATCACGAACTGGTGCAGTAGACGAAATTCTCGCCTCGTGGCGTCCAGAGAGTCGGAGTCGATGGCAACGGCTCGTCTCTGTTGGCGGGTATGAGTGACGCCGCGACAGAGCTGCGCAATCCCAGGTGTCAGCGGCGGGGCCGTCTCTCCAGCACCTGCTCGGAGAGACGGGCCCCGCCGCTGACCTGGGATTGCGCAGCGTCGGCGGCGTCATCAACCCGCACCAGACCGAGTCCGTTGCCATCGACTCCGACTTCCTGGACGCCCACGAGGCGGAGGAATTCGGCTACTGCACCCAGTTCGTGATCCACGGCCAAGAGCTCAACGTCGATGAGTTGCGAAGCGGATTTGCCGGCATTGCCGATTCCACGGTCATCGTTGGCGGCGGACAGGCGGTTCGGATCCACGTTCACACCGCCGATCCCGGTTCGGCGCTGACCTACGGTGTCGGTTTCGGTGAACTGGATGAGCTGAAAATCGACAACATGAGCCTACAGAACCGGGACTGGGCGGCCGGGCATCGCGAGCGAGCGCGGCCCGCCGAAATCCGCTCCGGCGTTTCGGTGATCGCGGTCGCGTCAGGCCGGGGGCTCGCAGATCTGTTCCAGGACGCGGGGTGCGCCGCCATCATCCCCGGCGGGCAGACGCTCAATCCCAGCGCCAGCGAGATCATTGACGCCGCCATGTCCGCCGGCACCACGGACGTGATCGTGCTTCCCAATAATCACAACGTCATTTTGACCGCCAATCAGGCCGCGGAGGCCGATACTGGCGAGATCAGGCTGCACGTGCTGGCCACGCGCACCATGCCGCAGGGAACCGGGGCGCTGCTGGGGTTCAATCCCGAAGTTTCGGTGGACGACAACCTGGCCAACATGGAATCCGCGCGCGGCGCCGTGGAAACCCTGGAAGTTACTCAGGCAGTTCGGGACTCGGTGGTTGACGGCCGAGAGGTTCGGGAAGGCGAATACATGGCGATCCTCGACGGGAAACTGGCCGCCCTCACCGCCACCCCTGATGCCGCCGTGCGGGAAGGGTTGCAGCACTCCGCCGCCGACGAAAACAGCGTGATCACCTGTATTGGGGCGAAGGAGCTTCGGCCGAGGCGGCCGTCGCTTTGCAGGGGGAACTGGAGGAATCCTACGATGGGGCAGAGGTGGACGTGTACGAAGGCGCACAACCCCATTACCCGTACCTGGTGTCGGTCGAATAACTCTTTCCAGTCGTGATCCATCGAAGGAGTGCCTCGCATGGCCATCAAAGTTATAACTGACAGCACCTGTGACATCGCCAGGGAAACCGTTGACCGCTTCGGAATATCGGTGATCCCCGCATACGTCCTTTTCGGCGAGGAGTCATACCGACAGGGCATCGACATCAATCCCACCGAGTTTTATGCCCGGCTCCAGTCCTCACCTCAGCTGCCCAGCACATCCCAACCGACTCCCGGAGACTTCACCGGAGTGATGGAACCGTTGGTTTCGGGCCGGCGACCAGGTGGTGTGCATCACCGTGGCGCGTCAGCTCAGCGGCACTTACAATTCCGCTTCACAGGCCGCCTCGCAGTTCGACGACGGCGCGGTGACCGTGATTGACTGCGGCACCGCCTCGGTCGGGCACATGCTCCAGGTTATCGCCGCCGCCGAGGACGCCGTCGCAGAGGACGCGACGCTGGAGTCAGTCGTGTCGGCTGCCGGATCCCGGGCCGGCAAGGGCTACGGGTTTGCCATGGTGGACACGCTGGAATACCTGCAAAAAGGCGGCCGCATCGGTAAAGCCCAGGCCTTCATGGGTTCGCTGCTCAAGGTGAAACCCATCCTCAAGGTGGCGGACGGCGAGGTGCTGCCCGTCGACCGGCCGCGCAACGTGCGTCGGGGTTTGCAGCGTCTGGAGGAATTGGTGCGCGAACAGGGCCCGGTGTCCAAGCTGGCTGTGGCCTACACCACGGACGCCGGTCCGGCGGAGGAAATGCGCAATCGCCTCTCCGACCTGGCGGATTCCGCAAACACCTACACGCTGCAGATCGGTTCCGCCATCGGAACCCACGTCGGTCCGGGCGCGGTGGCGGTGTCCACGCTGCCTTGACAGAAACACGACTGACGGACCCACGACTCTTCCGGCACTGACGGGCGCCGTATCGGAGCCAAGTCAATGGACGCTGACCGCCGCGAGGCGGCTCCCATCTGGCGCGAAGCCTTCGAGAAGATTCTTGCCCTCGAGGAGCACAAGGATTTCGGGGACAATGCCGTGAGCGGCGGCATTCGTCGCTTCATCGAACGCTGGGATACCGAGCTGCGCGGTTGCTTGGGCGACGACCCGGCTCGCGTGGAGCGGCTGATATCCGCGCCCTACCGCAACCTGCCGCCGGAGGGACGGCGGGAGTGGGTTGCGGCGTGGCGCAGCGCCTTGGGAGGCGCGGTTGAGCCGTCCTCGCCACCCGAGCCCTCATGTCCAGGAGACACGGGCAGC
Organism: Geodia barretti; assembly: GCA_030341885.1. NCBI lineage: Eukaryota > Metazoa > Porifera > Demospongiae > Tetractinellida > Geodiidae > Geodia > Geodia barretti. The sequence continues at coordinate 61,554 of CASHTH010002086.1, forward strand.
AGCCGTGGAACCACCGGACGTCGACCCCGCGCCGGCAACCCTGCTCTTCGCCCCCGGCGACGCCTCGGGGCGCGTTCCGGTGCGCCGGCGCCGGCACGTCGCGCCGGTTCCGGTCGCTAAACCGGAAGACCCGGACGATCCGGTTTCGGCGGTACGACGCATGGACGCCAAAACCGTGCAGCGGTTGGAGTCGATGGGAGCCGGCACGGTGCGGGACCTCCTCTACATGCTTCCGCGCCGATACGACGACCGGGCTGACATCACGAGCATCGCCGACATCTACGCCGGCGGGACCTTCACATTGGAAGGCGAGTTGGTCAATATCCGCTCTACCAATGTCGGCCAGCGCAGGTTGCAGTTGGTGGAGGGGACATTGCGGGACAACACCGGCGCCATCGACCTGCAGTGGTTCGGGCAGGCGTTTCTTGCCCGCAGCCTCCAGGCCGGCAGCACGATGGTCGTGCACGGCAAGGCGGAACTCAATCGTGGCAGGCTCACCGTCCAATCTCCCGAATACGACGTGGTCACCGAAGCTCGCCTCCCCTGAACGCCGGACGCATGACCCCGGTGTATCGCCTGACCCGGGGCATGACAGCGCGCAATCTGCGGAGCCTCACCTGGCGCGCCCTGGAGCAGTTCCTCGGCGGCATCGCGGAACCGATGCCAAGAGATACGCTGGCGCGGACCCGGCTGATCGGATTGGGTCAGGCAATTGGCGACGCGCACTATCCGCCGGATACGGCCGGCGCTGATCAGGCCCGCCGTCGCCTCGCCTTTGATGAAATCATGGCGTTCCAGATGGCAATTCTGGGCCGGCGCCGGCACCGCGAACGCGACGTAGCCGGGACTGCGGTGCAATACAGCGGCGCCGCGGTTGACGGGTTCCTGTCCGAACTGCCCTTCACTCCCACCAAAGCGCAGGTGCGTTGCATCGGTGAAGCTCTGTCCGACATGGCCCGGGGCACGCCGCCGATGAGCCGTTTGCTGCAGGGCGAAGTCGGCAGCGGCAAAACCCTGGTCGCGTTGACGGCGATACTGGCCGCCGCATCAGACCACCGTCAGTCGGCCCTGATGGCTCCCACCGAGGTGCTGGCCGAGCAGCACTTCGTTACCGTGGGACGGCTGCTGGGCACGTTCGAGCAGCCCCTGCAACAACCCAACGTTTTCTCGGCCTACCTTCCCAGCCTGCGGCGTCCTTTCACTGTAGGCCTGCTGACCGGCAGTACCCGAGCCGCGCCGCGACGGGAGGTGTTGCGGCTGGCGTCGGAGGGTCATCTGGACCTCCTGGTGGGCACCCACGCCCTGATACAGGACGGGGTGGAGCTTCCCAACCTGGCGCTGGCCATCACCGACGAACAGCACCGCTTTGGCGTCGCCCAGCGCACCGCGCTACGGGGCGCCGGCCCGGAGCAACCCCATGCCCTCATGATGTCGGCCACGCCGATACCCCGGACGCTGCAGCTCACGCTCTACGGCGACCTGGACGTTTCGACCATCGATGAGCTTCCCCCGGGACGGCAGGACATTCTCACCAGGCTGGTCCCGGAAGACAAACGCCAAGCGGCGTATCGTTTCATCCGCCAGCAGGTGGAAGCCGGGCGGCAGGCGTTCATCATCTGCCCGCTGGTGGAAGAGTCGGAAAACCTGGACGTGCGCGCCGCCACGGAAGAGCACCAACGGCTGTCAAACGAGGTCTTCCCCGACCTCAATCTCGGACTGCTCCACGGGCGTCTGTCGTCCCGCCAAAAAGACCAGGTGATGCGCCAGTTCCGCGACGGCGACCTGAACGTGCTGGTGGCCACCGCCGTGGTCGAGGTTGGCATCGACGTGCCCAACGCCACGGTGATGATGATCGACGGCGCGGACCGCTTCGGACTGGCCCAGCTGCACCAGTTTCGCGGCCGCGTGGGGCGCGGCGAACACCGCAGCTATTGCCTGCTGATGTCCGAAGCAGAGTCGGAAAGGGCGCGGGAACGTCTTTCGGCTCTCGAAGCCAGCGGGGACGGGTTCAAGCTGGCAGAGATCGACCTCCAGATGCGCCACGAAGGGGATATTTTCGGCACCACCCAGAGCGGTGACCAGACCATGCTCCGCATCGCGAGCGTGTTCGATCAGGACCTGATGGCGTTGGCCCGCCAGGAAGCCGCGGCAATTCTCGATGCCGACCCGGAACTGACTGACCCGAAGCACGCTGGCATCGTCGCCGAACGGGACCGCTTCCTGGCCCGGGTTCAGGACAACATCAGCGACTGATCGGTCCGGGCGGCCGACAACCCCCGCCGGCCATCCTCGCAAAAATGCCCGTCAGCCCTGGGAGGCGATGTCGCGGAAACGGTATCCGACGTTCCAGATGGTTTCCACGAACAGGTGGTCCGGGTCCTCCACCTTGGAGCGCAGCCGCCGGATATGCACGTCCACCGTGCGCGTTCCGCCCAGGTAGTCGTATCCCCAGATCTGGTTCAGCAACGCCTCCCGCGTGTACACGCGGCCCGGGTTGGACGCCAACAGGGTGAGCAGCTGAAACTCCTTGTAGGTCAGCGAAATCCGCCGCCCGGCCATCGCTACCTCGTAGCTCTGCAGGTCGATGGTCAGTTCCCCCACCCGGATCCGCTGCTCCCCGCCGCGTCCATCGCGCCGGTACACAATCTGGCCGACCCGTGCCACGAGTTCGGCGGAATCCAGGGGAGCCACGATGAAGTCGTCGGGGTTGATCGCCGGGTCGTACTGGCCGATCGCCGTCACATCCATGACCAACAGGGTCGGCAAATGCAACTGGCTCACCCGCTCGATGACCGATTGCGCGCCGATCCCAACCGCCGACAGGTCGAGCAACACCACGTCCAGCCGGTCGGTTTGCGCCACATCCTCCAGTTCCATCACGTCGCTCCCCGCCCGGTACGACAGCCCGGAGAGGTCGATTTGGCCACTGAGGGTTGTCATTGCATCGCCCGGCCGGGTGAGCAAAAATACGTTGTACAAGCCGGATTCCTGCTTACTGGATGGGTTCGCCGCCGGCCCAGGCGCGAAATTGACGCTGGCCGGTCACCTGTCTATCATTGCGCCTGTCTATCGTCACGAACGATCTATCATTGCGAACGAACGGCGCAATTCTAGCATACGATCCGACCACCCAATGCCGCCGTCCCCACTGGAGACCGACCATGACCACCGCCACGATGCTTCCCACCCAGCCCGCCGAACTGCGCCGGATTATCCGGGCCGGCGAGTTCGCCGGCGTGACCTCGGGCCTCGCCAACGGGCACGTGCAGGCGAACCTCGCCGTCCTGCCCCGCGACCTCGCTTTCGACTTCCTGCTCTTCTGCCAGCGAAACCCCCAACCGTGCCCGCTGCTGGAAGTCATCGAGCCCGGCTTCGTTGAGCCCACGTTCACCGCGCCGGGCGCGGACATCAGCACCGACGTGCCCGCCTACCGCATCTACGAGAACGGCGAGATGGTCGCCGAACTGGAATCGGTGGCCGAGGTGTGGCGGGACGACCTGGTGTCGTTCCTGCTCGGTTGCAGCTTCTCCTTCGAAGCCGCGCTGGCCGACTGCGGCATACCCCTGCGCCACCAGGAAGCCCGTAGCAATGTACCGATGTACATCACCAACATCCCCACCCGACCGGCGGGCATGTTCTCCGGCCCCATGGTGGTCAGCATGCGCCCGATACCGCAGGCGCAAATCGTCCGGGCGGTGCAGGTGACCTCCCGTTTCCCGGACACCCACGGCGCCCCGATACACATCGGCGACCCTGACGCCATCGGCATCCGCGACATCAACGCCCCGGAGTTCGGCGAGGCCGTGGAGATACGCCCCGGCGAAACCCCGGTGTTCTGGGCGTGCGGGGTCACCCCGCAGGCCGTCGCTCTCAACTGCAAGCCGCCCCTGATGATCACCCACGCCCCGGGCAAGATGTTCATCACCGATCGGCGCGATTCCGATTACGCAGTCATCTGATAGCGGGGAAGCATGACACGAACTATTGAAGACATCGTCCTCGACCACGACCGGCGGGGGATCGGCGCGCTCCGGCCCCACGTCCCAGGCGACTTCTGCGCCCAGGCCGCACGTTATATCCTCGGGCATCCGGGCCCGGTGGTCATCACCACCGGATTCTACATCCTGATGAGCGATGCGCCGGAAACCGACGGGCCGCCCGGCGCGTTTGCCATCGGCAATGCCGTTCGCGATCTGGGCCACCCGGTGATCTACGTGGCGGACCGGCCGGTGGCCGGGATGATGGCATCCTGGTTGGGCCACGCCGGCGACTCCTCGCGCGTTGTGGATTTCCCCATTTCCGATGACGCCCCAAGCAACGATGCCTCCGCTGCCGCAATCGTCGACGAGTTCGGGCCCGCGTTGATGGTCTCAATTGAGCGCTGCTCGCCGGACGCCGCTGGCATCTATCGGAACATGCGCTCCCGCGACATCTCTCCGCAGACCGCTCGCGTCGACAGGCTTTTCGGCCTGGGATTGCCGTCAATTGGGATCGGCGACGGCGGAAACGAAATCGGCATGGGGAACTTGGCCGACGTCGTTGCCGGAGCCGACCAGCTGCCCGACCAGCCCGCCGCGGTGGGTTGCGATCACCTGGTCATCTCCAGCACCTCCAACTGGGGCGGATACGGGTTGGTCGCGGCTCTTTCGCTAGAGGTTGGCCGCAACCTGCTCCCCAATGTGGACACCGACGCCGATTGCATCCGCTTCCTGGTGGACGCCGGGGCGGTCAGCGGCGTCAGCGGCGAGCACGATTACCTGGTCGACGAGTTCACCCTGGACGAAAACGCCGCGGTGTTGACCGAGCTACACGAGTTGGTGGACTCCCGGTTGGCATCCGGGTCGGATGGGTAGCTGCAAATGCTGCGGGCACAGGGACTGCGATAACGCTCACCAAGCGGGTCAGCAACGGATGGTCGCTCCGGTGACCAACACCCAAGCCGCCATGCCCCAGACGCTCCACAACGGCGACGGTCGGTTTGTCGACAACCTGGTCACCAACTTGGCCCAGCACTGGTAGGTTGCACCGGCCCGGGCCGCCGGCTATAGCAAGCGCGGCGCCAAGCGTTCAGGAACCGAGGCGCCGCAGTTGTTCTTCCAGTTCGCGAATTCGGGCGTCCGCGCGCAGACGCGCCTCGCGTTCGCGGTTGGCACGCTCCCGCTGGTCGTCATAGGTTAGGACACGCTGCCCGGTAGCCGGGTCAAACCACTGCAACTGACCGCGTTCCCATCGGATATTCAGGTTCAGGGCCGCGCTGTATCCTTGCAACACGTCATGCGCCAACTCTTCAATTTCTACCGATTGATACTGTCCATCCATCAGCCGGTCGCCGGCCAGCCGCGCTCCGTGAGATCGACCCGTTTCGTCGAACCGCCAGTATTCGGGGATGCCCAACGCGGCGTAGTCGTTCCGTTTATCGGTGGCGTCGATGCGGCCGGTGCTGGGTGAGGCGACCTCCAGCACGAAGTCGGGCGGTTTAGCCTGTTCGGAGATGACGTACGCCCTGCGACGCCGATAGGCTGCCGGGTCCACGTCAAAAGCCACCAAAAGGTCGGGATACCTGATTCCCGCCAGATTGCGAGTGGGCGCAACCGCCAGGTAACGCGCTCCAGCCACCAGGATGGTTTCAGGACTGCCCAAATGCTGGATCAGGTGATGGACGTTACCCGTGGAGGCCAAGTGATCGAAGTTGGTCGTCTTGTCTTCGGGAATTTCCGGCGGATCGGGAAACACAAAGAATTCCTGCGTTTCAGCAGCGCCAGAGACCCTGTTACTGGCGGTGGTCATGCCGGACCTCCGTGGCGAAACTCGGATGGATGGCTCGTTATGATAACAGTCCAATGCTTTGTCGCAGCCGACCTCGAGCATCCATCGCAAAATTGGGGAGATGTGCGACGCCCAAGCCGCCAAACCCCCAGACGTTCCGCACCGGTGACGGGTGGTTCATCCACAACCTGGTGACCAATCTGGCCCAGCGCTGATAGGCAGCGGACCTACCCGATTGCCAGCATCTTCTCCTCGGTGAGGATGATCTTCTTCAACTCCAGCATCTCGTCGCGCAGGTGCGCCGCCTTCTCGAACTCCAGGGAACGGGCGGCCGTTTTCATCTGGAACTCCAGGTCCTTGATCACCCGGTACATGTCGTCGTGCGACATCTCCTCCCGGGCCACCTGGTAGGAGGCCTTGGTCTCGGCGACTCCGCGCAGGCCCTCGGTGATGTCCCGGACGGCCTTGTGGATCGACTGCGGCTCGATGCCGTGGCGCTCGTTGTGCGCACCCTGGATCGCACGGCGCCGGTAGGTCTCGTCGATGGCTCTCTGCATCGAGTCGGTCACCCGGTCGGCGTACATGATGACGTGCCCGGAAGCGTGTCGGGCGGCGCGACCGACGGTCTGGATCAACGAAGTGGTTGACCGCAGGTACCCTTCCTTGTCGGCGTCCAGGATCGCCACCAGGCTCACTTCCGGCAGGTCGAGGCCCTCCCGCAGGAGGTTGATGCCCACGATGACGTCGTAGATGCCCAGACGTAAATCGCGCAGTATCTCCACCCGGTTCAAGGTTTGGATATCCGAGTGCAGGTAGTGGTTGCGGATGCCGGCCTCCGACAGGTAGTCGGCCAGTTCCTCGGCCATGCGCTTGGTCAGCGTGGTCACCAGCACGCGCTCCTGGCTTTCCACCCGCTGGCGAATTTCGTGCAGCAGGTCGTCGATCTGCCCGTCGGTGGGCTTGACCTCTATGGTCGGGTCCAGCAGTGCCGTGGGGCGGATAACCTGCTCCACGATGGCGCTGGTGCGCTCCAGCTCCAGCGGGCCCGGGGTCGCGGAGACGTACACCACCTGGTTGATGTGGTCCTCGAACTCCTTGAAATGCAGTGGCCGGTTGTCCAGCGCCGACGGCAGGCGGAACCCGAACTCCACCAGCGTGGTCTTGCGGGAGATGTCCCCGTTGTACATCCCGCGCACTTGCGGCAGCGTCATGTGGGACTCGTCGACGAACATCAGGAAATCGTCGGGGAAGTAGTCCAACAGGGTCCACGGGGGGCTGCCGGCCTCGCGGCGGGACAGGTGACGCGCGTAGTTCTCGACGCCGGCGCAGAAGCCCGTTTCGTTCAGCATCTCCATGTCGTACCGGGTGCGCTGCTCCAGGCGTTGCGCCTCCAGCAACTTGCCCTGCTGCCGGAGCCAGTCGACCCGCTCTTTCATCTCGGCATCAATGTCGATGAGCGCGGCGTCCAGCTTCTCCCGGCTGGTCACGAAGTGCTTGGCCGGGTATACGGAAAACTCGCTGCGCTCGTTGAGCACCTCGCCGGTCAGCGTGTCCAGCGTCAGGATACGCTCGATCTCGTCGCCGAAGAACTGGATTCGGACCGCGAATTCCTCGTAGGCCGGGACGATCTCCAGCGTGTCCCCGCGCACGGTGAACCGGCCGCGCGCCAGGTCGGTGTCGTTGCGCTCGTACTGCATGTCGATCAACTGACGCAGCAGCGCCCGCCGGTTGTATTCCTCGCCCACTGCAACGTGCGCGACCATTTCGAAATAGTCCGACGGATCGCCCAGACCGTAGATGCACGACACCGAGGCCACGATCAGGGTATCCCGGCGCGTCAGCAACGAGGTTGTGGACGCGAGCCGGAGCTTGTCCAGCTCTTCGTTGACGCTGCTGTCCTTCTCGATGTAGGTGTCGGTGCGCGGTATGTACGCTTCCGGCTGGTAGTAATCGTAGTAGGAGACGAAGTATTCCACGGCGTTGTGCGGGAAGAATTCCTTGAACTCCGTCGCCAACTGGGCCGCCAGCGTCTTATTGTGCGCGATGACGATGGTGGGCTTCTGGACCTCCTGCACGATGTTCGCCATGGTGAAGGTCTTGCCACTGCCGGTGACGCCCAGCAGCGTCTGGTGATCCAGGCCCTCGCGAACGCCGGCAGACAGCTTTTGCACCGCCTGCTCCTGGTCGCCCATCACGCCGAAATCCGCTACCAGCTGAAAGTCAGGCATGGTTCCTCCGTTTCATCACTCCGTACATCCGGGCTTCATACATCCGGGCTCCGGGCATCCGGCGCCGGAAATAGCCCGTCGGTCCGATGGTGTTGCCGGAATTATAAGGCATCGCCCTACCCGCCTCCGATGGCCAGTAGCGCCTGCCGCACCTTGTCCTCAACCGCCGCGTCGGTCGGCAATTCCAGCCCGGCGACAGCCTGCCGCGCGTCGGCCAGCGTCATGCCCAGGGCGGTCAGCGCCTCAACGGCCTCGGCGTCGGTACCTCCGGCGGCCGCGATAACCGGCGATCCGGCATCCGCGTCGGGCAGTTTGCCCCGCAGTTCCAGGACCACCCGTTGCGCGATAAGCCGTCCCACCCCCTGGGCCCTGGACAACGCGGCCACATCCTCGGATGCCACGGCCTGCCGGAAACCGTCTTCTCCCAACTCCGACAGAATGGACATTGCCGAACGGGGGCCGATGCCGGAGACTCCCGTCAGCGCACCGAACAGCTCCACCGCTCCGGCGTCCACGAACCCATAGAGCATCGGCTGCTCGTTCTGGATGCGCAGGATGGTGTGCAGCCGGACCTGCTCGCCCACGCTGCCCAGACCCGCGACATCCGACGCCGGCACGGACACCTGCAAGGTGATGCCGCCGACCTGCACGTTGACCCAGTCAGAGCCGACGGCTTCCAGCGCGCCCCGCACGCCGACCAACACTGCCTAAAGTTCCTGGCCCGGCGCTATCTCGCGCGCGATCAGCTCGTCGGCTTGCATCCGCTGCAGATGGCACAGGCCCACTGCCAGAGCGTCCGCGGCATCCGATTCCGGCTGGTTCTCCAACCCCAGTCTCGAAGCGGCGATCTGCTGCACCTGTTCCTTGGTGGCCCGGCCGTAGTCCGCCACCGCCATCTTCACGTCGGCGGGCGAGTAGCGATGCACCGGGATTCCCTGGCTGGCCGCGCCGATTAGCACCACCGCCTGCGCCTGCCCGATGGCCAACGCCGATTTTGCAAACGCCCGCTCACCACGGCCCACGAACGGATCCTCGACCGCGATGGCATCGGGCTGGAATATGTGGATCATGTTGAGGATGTGCGTATGCAGTTGGTAAAGACGCTTCTCAATCGCCATCGAAGACGGCAGGGCAACCACACCGTAGTCGTCCGCCTCCGGGTCGGGATGAGCATCCAGGACGCCGTAACCCATGCGCAGCGTGCCGGGGTCAATGGCCAGAACGCGCATCAGGCGGCAGACCCGTAGCGCTCCAGCACTTCCTCCGGGAAGTCGGCGTTGGTATACGCCTTCTGTACGTCGGCCAACTCCTCCAGGCTGTCCAACAGCCTCAAAGTCTGCTCCGCCGCCCGGTCCTCCAGCGGGATCACTGTCTTGGGCACCATTGACACATCGGCGGACGAGGGCCGCGCCCCCTCTCCTTCCAGGGCGGATTTGACGGACAGCAGGTTCTCCGGGGACGTGTACACCTCCAGGATGCCGTCCTCGAAATTCACGTCCTCGGCCTCGGCGTCGATAGCGGTCAGGATCAACTCTTCCGCCACGGATTCGTCAGCCACCTCGAGGGTGATGACGCCCCGGCTGTCAAAGTTCCAAGCCACGCAGCCCGATTCGCCCAGGTTCCCGCCGCCCTTGTTGAACGCCGACCGCACTTCCGAGGCGGTCCGGTTGCGGTTGGTGGTCAGCGCCATTACCAGGATGGCGCCGCCGTTGGGACCATATCCCTCGTAGGTAACTTCAGCCAGGTCCTCCATGCCCTCGCCGCCCTCGCCGGTGGCTCGGCGGATGGCCCGGGTGATGCTTTCCAACGGCATATTGTTGGACCTCGCCTGGTCAACCGCGATCCGCAGGCGGAAGTTCATATCCGGATCGCCACCGCCGTCCTTGGCGGCCAGGGAGATATTGCGCGCCAACTTGGTGAACAGCGCGCCCCGCTTGGCGTCCGCGGCGCCCTTTGCCCTTTTAATTGTCGACCACTTCGAATGACCAGACATGTGACACCTCCTTGACGTACCCCACCCCATCTCGCTGCTACGGAGACTGGTGTCCCGGCGGATGCGCTGACGCGTCCTCAATTTCCTATAATGCGTGGTCGTTTGATTTTAGCATCGCCGCGTTTAACCGGTCAAAACCGCTCGTAAGCAATTTCCCACTCTTAAGCCACTTTTCACTGAGAAGCCACTTTCTAGCCAGAAGCCACTTTTCAATCTTAAGCCATTTCCCACATGTCAACGCCAGAACAGTCCACCCGACAGGCCGACGCCATGGGCAACGCGCCCATGTGGCGGCTCCTCCTGCAGATGGCCTTTCCGCCGATGCTCGCCATAATCGTGATGGCAATGTACAGCATCGTCGATCGCGCCTTCATCGGGAACGTGGTGGGCGTGGACGCGCTGAGCGGTCTGTCGGCCGCGTTCCCGGTGCAGATGGCCGCGGTCGCCATCGGCCTGCTAACCGGGCTGGGCGGAATGTCGGTGGTATCCCGCGCGCTGGGAGCCGGGGACTCGCGCCGGGCATCTCGTGTCATCGGTTCGTCTTTGGCCGTAATCCTGCCGGTTTACCTCCTGGCCACAGCGGCGGGCCTGTCCCAGCTGGACACGCTGGCCTACTGGATGGGCGCGTCAGCCCATACGATTGAGTACGCTGATCAGTACCTGGCGATCATCCTTCCGGGCAGCCTGTTCACCATGGTCGCCATGACTCTGAACAACCTGCTCATGGCCGAGGGACGGCCCGCGACCGCCACCGTGGTGTTGGCCGGCAGCGCCATCGTCAACGTCGCCCTGGACGCGGTGTTCATCCTCGTGTTCGACTGGGGCGTCACCGGAGCCGCCGCCGCCACGGTGCTGGCCCAATCGCTGGCCGTGCTCTACGGAGGCTGGTTTTATCTTTCGGGTCGCAGCGCATTGCGCATCTCCGCCGATGCCCTGCTGCCCCGTTTTCCGTTAATCCGAGAGATCCTGGCGTTGGGCGCGCCCATCTGCATCATAGAGATCGCGCGGTCCATCGTCGTCGTCGTCATCAACAACATCCTGAGACAGTACCCAGGCGGCGCCGCTTACATCGCCCTGTTCGGGGTCATCAACGCGGTGCTGGAGTTCGCGCTGGCCCCGTTCATCGGCGCGGCGTTGGCCTACCTGCCGTTGGCAGCCTACAACTACGGCGCCGGATACTACGACCGGGTCCGCCAGGCCATCTGGCAAAGTTGCCTGGGCGCGACGGTCGGCGGCGCAATCATGATCGCCGTCCTTTTGCCCCTGGCCGGGCATATCGTCACCCTCTTCTCGACCCGCGAAGCCCTGCCCGCAGAATCCGGCGCCGCGCTGCGTACTGTCCTGTTGGCCCTGCCCATTGTCGGCATCGAATTCATCAGCTCCATTGCGTTTCAGGCCCTGGGCCGGGCCTGGCCATCAGTGGTGCTGACCATGGCCCAGCGCGTTGTCCTGCTGCTGGCGTGGGTCTTCGGCCTGTCCCACGCATTCGGCGTCTGGGGCGTGTGGTGGTCGTTTCCGGCCACGGATTTGGGAGCGATGTTCCTCGGCCTGGGCGCGCTCATTCTCGTGTGGAAACGGGTGGACCAATGGGGGAGGCATGCCACGCGCCGCCGGTTTTGACATCCCCGAGTGGCGGCAGTAGCATTACGCTGAATTGCTGATAACTGCGTGCTCCACCCTCGCTCAGGAGGCCATCCCATGGCTATGATTTCCAGCGGCGTTTCCCATATCGCCGTGTGCGTCCGTGATCTGGACGAATCCCTCAAGTTCTACCGCGACATCCTGGGCATGACCGTGACCGTCGATCGTGTGCAGGACACATCCACCGGCGGTCTGCCTCACGTCTACGCCCACGACCGGTCCACTCGCCGGCAGGCCATCCTGTCCTACGGCGACGGGGCCGTTCCCACCCTCGTCATGACCAGCCACCCGGGCGACGATGCCGACGGCGGCGCGATCAAGCTGGACCAGGTGGGCATCAGCCACATCTCTTTCAGCGTGACCGACGTCAGGGCCCTGGCCGACGAGCTCATCGCCGCCGGCGTGGAACTCGCGGGCCGATGGACGGTTTCACCAATGCCAACGGCGAGGTGTCCAGCATCTTCGTTTACGACCCGGACGGCATCCTGGTGCAGTTCGACAGCGGCGGTGGCTGATTGCCCTCCGCTTGATTACGGGCCGGCTCTGCGGGCCTCCGCTCCGAACACGCCTGAACAGGAGTATCCATCATGCCCATGAACGCCTCGGGGGTGTCTCACATTGCCATCTGCGTACGGGACCTTGACGTCTCGTTGAAGTTCTACTGCGACGCGCTGGGGATGTCCATCGTCAGCGACGTCATCCAGGACACCACCACCGGCGGTCTGCCCCACGTCTACGCCCACAACCGGGCCACGCGTCGCCAGGTTCGCCTCGCCTACGCCGACGGCGCCAAGCCCACCCTCACGATGACCTCCCATCCCGGCGAGAACCCGGATGGAACACCGATCAAACTTGACCAGGTTGGCATCAGCCACATCTCCTTCAGCGTTGCCGACCCCAGGGCTCTGGCCGAAAACCTGTCGGCCCAGGGCGTCCCTCTGGCCGCGCCGATGGACGTTTGGACCAACGCCGAAGGCCGGGTCAGCAGCTTCTACGTCTATGACCCGGACGGCATCCTGGTCCAGTTCGACGCCAGCTGACCTCTTACCGTCAGCCCAACTGCCATCAGACCGCACGATCTGCTGCGCCAAACCTGATCGGCCCGAAGACGGGAAACACGGAGCGGACTATGGACCACGGTGCGTCGAGCATCACCCCGTTCCTGTGGCTCGACGGCTGCGCACGCGAGGCGGCCGAGTTTTACGTGTCTACTTTCAATGACTCCCGCATCATTGACGATTCCGCGCTGCCGGAAGAACCGGGCGCCGGCAGCCATGTGGTGTCGTTCGTAATCAAGGGCCAGCATTTCACCGCGTTCGAAGGAATCCCGGCCTACGAATTCACGCCGGCCATCTCCTTCGTGGTCAACTGCGATTCGCAGGAAGAAATCGACGACTATTGGAACCGGCTGGCCGAGGCCGGCTCGCCGATCCAGTGCGGATGGATACAGGACAAGTTCGGCGTCCACTGGCAGATAATCCCGGCCGAACTGCCATCGCTTCTCCAGGATGTGTCACGGTCGGCCGCAGTCCTGAACGAACTCCTTACGATGGTGAAAATCGACCTGCAGCGGCTCAAACAGGCGTATGAATTCGCCTAGAGGATGATCATGTCCCACCACTACGACGAGCACGACCACGACAAGCTGGTTCGCTGGCGGACCGATCTGCAGGCAACCCCGATCGATCCGGAGGGCTTCCCGGCGATGGCCCTATTTCTGGTCAAACCCCAGACTACCGGGTCCCACGAGATATTCCGGCGCTACCGCACCGAATTCGAAAACCGCGACGCCAGCTTCGCCCATCTGGTGGTCTTCGGAATGCACGGCGTGTCCGCCACCGTGCGCGGGCTCCTGGAACAGGTCGGGCTGACCGAAGCCGACCTCCCGGTGATGATGCTCGCCCCCGCCGCCGATCCTTGCGCGGTTACCGCGGTGCGCCTCCCGTCAGGGGAAAGCATCGAGGGCGGCGACGATCCCAACGGCGGCGGCACCTGCGACTACCTCGCCGCCTGGCAGGACGTCCTGGACCGCATCAGCATCACCAGAGCCGGTCGCCCGCTCCGCCTGATGGGCGTCCAGGGCCAGAAGGTGCACGGCGTGGACCTGCGCGAAGTCGCGAGCGCGGCGTTGGAGTCGGTCCCGGCGTCGTAGAGCCTGGAAGCTCCAAGGTGTCATGCAACGAGGGGCGGATAATTGATCCGCCCCTCGTTCGTCCTGTGTGCCCCGCTGGCAGCCTCCGCCCCTATTGCCGCACCAGCTTCACCAGCCGTCGGCCTTCCTGGTTGTGCCCGATGTAGAGGTCGCCGTGCGAGTCCGCCCACACCGCGTGTCCGCCGGCTCCGCCGATATCCGCCTTGGCCAGCACTTCGCCGTCCATGTTCAGGATAGTCAGGAACGCGTCCAGCTCCACCACGTACACGATGCCGTCGTGATCGACGTAGATATCGCAAGGACGGGCCAGGTCGGTCCACATCCCCAGGTATTCGCCGTCGCCGGTGAATAGCTGGATCCGGTTGTTCTCCCGGTCGCACACCATCACGCGACCGTCCCAGTGCACCCAGATGCCGTGAGGTATGTGGAACTCGCCGGGGCCTCGCTTGCCCGGGCGTCCCCAGGAATGCAGCAGCTTCCCGTCGGGCGAAAACTTATGGACCCGGCTGTTGGCGTAACCGTCCGAGACGAACAGGTCGCCGTTGGGAGCCAACGCGATGTCCGTGCATCGATTGAACGGGCCGGCCGCTTTCCACATCGTTCCATCGGGACGCGCCCCGCCCGTATCCGACGGCGCATCCCAAACCCCCATGGTCATCAGCGGTTTGCCGTCAAGCGTGCACTTGACGATGGCATGGGACTCCCGAACCGGCAGATAGACGTGATCTTCGCCGCTGATGTATATCCCGTGGGCGTCGGTCAGGTACTCCCGACCCCACTCGCCCTGGAAATTGCCCTCGCGGTCGAACACCATCAGCGGGTGATCGCCACGATTGAAGACGTACACCCGGTCCTGGGAGTCGCAGGCCGGTTCTGCCTGTCCGATGGCCCACCCATCGGGTGTTTTTGCCCAATTGCCCACGACCTCGTAGACGAAATCTCCGCTGCCTACCGTTGCCATCCTGTACCTCCAGTCAAAATGAAACTGACCCACCCAAGAGTTCTGTCGCCGTCATTACCCTAGCGTCAGACTACCCGCTGGAGAAACTTAGCCGCCTTATTGATTTCGACCGTTAGCTAGGTGCCCTCGATAACCTGAACAACGGGGTCTCCTGCGGTCACATACGAAGCCTGATCAGCGAAGCCCTCGTGCAGCGTATCGCGCGTCTTGAATTCCTCGGTCCGTCTCCCAAACGCTAGATCACCACGCAGTCGGATACCTCCAATGCTTTCGGTCCGATAAGTGGCTGCTAACGAGAATTTTTCTCTGACGCTCAATACGCGGATTCGGGCTTTCGTCCCAGGTCGAACTATACCAAGCACCTCACCGGTTTCTGGATCAGCGATTTCGAGAGTCCCGGGAACCAATATATCAAACAGCATGCCTTCCTGAACGTCATGATTTTCCCCAATGTTCAAGGCTACCGTTCTGTTAGAGATTACTCTCGCGACCTTGCCTCTGATTGGGTCGATCTCGGCAGGCTGCTTGGGCTGTCCGTCACAAAAATTCTGCTCGCTCAAGATTTCCTCCGACATCTTCGAACTCCTCCGGGATCAGATCGCGCCAATCATTAATCGCCGAGTTAGCGAGATCCATTTGGCTTTCAATCTGCAGTAACAGTGGCCACAAGCGGTCGCCCGCTTGATCAGTTGCCGCCACCTGCTCGACAGCGTCGTGAAGGCGTTGTAGACCACCAAATAGAACCAGGACGCTGCGCAACGCGGAGCGGGCGTACTGCTTGTCGGTGGCCGCACTTTGTCCAAACTTGTACGAGCCGATCAAGCCGCCAACCAGGCTGACTCCCAATATTATAATTTGGAACAGCACAGCTTCTCGCGGACTCAATTCGCGCTGAGCCGTAGTCCATATCATATAACCTGCAAACGCCAATCCGATCACAATTGAGACCACCACAAGTGTTACGTCCCACCGCAATCTTTTCCATGCGCGCATTATCATCTCGGTTCCCTATTGGTATCACCAATTGTCTGTTTCCTCATCGGATCGGACGTTTGCTTGACCGTCAATTACCGCGCCTGACGGCCAGGTTCATCGCCAGTTGGGCCAGCGTCCGGGTTGGTACTCGGTGGCCCCCTTCACCACGTGTCCCTTGTTGCCCGAGGCGGTGGAGGTGCCGGCGATGTCCAGGTGGACCCAATCCGCGTCTTCCGCGAACTCACGCAGGAGCATCGCCGCGGTTATCGAGCCGGCTTGCCGCCCGCCCGTGTTCTTCATGTCGGCCACGTCGGAGCGGATCAGCTCCCGGTAATCTTCAAGCATGGGCAGTTCCCAGAAACGTTCGCCGCTGCGCTCCCCGGCGACCCCGACGTCTTTCGCCAATTTGTGGGAGTTACCCATCATGCCGGTGCACGCCTTTCCCAGCGTTACCACCATCGCGCCCGTGAGCGTTGCCACGTCAACCAGCCGGGTGATCCCCAGGCTGCGCGCGTAGCACAGCGCATCGGCCAGCACCAGCCGACCCTCAGCGTCCGTGTTGATAACCTCGATAGTCTTGCCGTTCATCGCGGTCACCACGTCCCCGGGACGCTGCGCCCGCCCGCCGGGCATGTTCTCCGTAGCCGCGATCAGCCCGGTCACGTTAATGCGGGGCTGCAACGACCCGATGGCGCGCATTGCGGCGATCACGGAAGCGCCGCCGGCCATGTCTCCCTTCATCGCCTCCATGTTGGCGGCGGGTTTCAACGAGATCCCGCCGGTATCAAAGGTGATGCCCTTGCCCACCAAACCCAGGTTGTTCTGCGGATTATCCGGGTCTCCGCGGTAGGTCAGTACGATGAGCTTGGGCGGTTCCTCGCTGCCTTGCGCTACCCCCAGGAAAGCGCCCATCCCGTGCTCTCGCATCCGGTCCCGGTCCATGACATCCAATTCCAGACCGACTGATTCCGCAACCTCCCGCGCCGCTTCGGCCATCTTCGTAGGTGTCATCACGTTCGCCGGATGGTTCACCAGGTCCCGCGCCAGCATCGTCGATTCCGCCAACACCGTTCCCACGGAAACGCCGGCGGTCAGGTCGCTCACCGTTCCTGCATCGCGCTCCACAATCGTGACGCTGCCGACCCCGTCGCCATCACTGTCCGCGTCGCTATCTCCAGAGGTTCCGTTGCCGCCGCTGCGGTAGGTGTCGAACTTGTACAGGCCAAGCAGGGTGCCTTCGGCGATGGCCTGCGCCGACTCGACAGCGTTCAGCCCGCCGATGCCCGCGCCGTGGGCGATGGTCGCGTATTCGTCGACGCCTTTGCGCCGCAGGAACCGGGCCACGTCGCCACTGACGCGTCGCACGGCGGCCGTGTCGAAATCCGCCGGCTTGCCCAAGCCGGCCACCACCACACGCTTGGCGGAAACCCGGCCCAGCGTGTGGATCAGCGTCAGTTCGCCCAGCTTCCCCTTGATCTCGCCGTCGGCGATCAGTTGCGAAATCGCCCCGTCCAGCGCACGGTCGACGGCCCCGGTTCCGCCTCCCGGCTCCGTCACGCCCTGGAACATATTAACCACCAGCGCCGGAGTGGCGAACTCGGTAGCGTCTCCGGCTGTGACCTTGATCGTAGCTGCCATGCTGCTTCTCCTGAAACCGATTGTTCACCCGTCGTTGGCCAGATTATGCCAACCGTGTTGTTACGGCACAACCGGCTGCCAGCCAGTCCGTTGCAGGGTTTCTCGCAACACCGACTCCGTGTCCTCCGGACCACCGACCAGCAGGTGCGGCACCGGCACGGGTTGGTCGGCCACCGCCATGCGAGAGTACACGTCCCAGGTGGCATCGCTCTGCGAGGCATCTCCCCGTCCTGCGGCCCGGTCCGCAAGCCGTTGCCGCACCAGTTCCGCCGGCGCCGTGAAACGCACAATCAACGGCTCAACGCCAACCGCCTCGGCTGATTCGTATAGCGGTCGCCGCACGTTCTCGTTGAGATTGGTGGCGTCGAATACCACCGAATAGCCATCCCGCAGGTAGCCGCGGGTCAAAACATGCATCGCGGAAAACACTCGCCGGTGTTCTCGCCGGCTGTAACAGGGAGCATCGACCAACAGTTTGCGCGTGCGGTCGCTGCTCAACCACACGAACGGGGCCCAGCGGGCCAACTCCCTGGCGAAATACGACTTTCCGGTGCCGGGCAACCCGCAGAGTATTACGAGGTTCGGCGAGGCTCCCGCCGTGGCCGGCAATTCCTCAGCGTACGCCGATCTCAGAAGTTGCAAATCGGCCGGGCGCAGCCCCCCTGCCGTCCAGGACTTGCGCTGCGACCGAGACGTTGATCCGGACACCAGCGCTCTCCTTTGCGCCCGATTGCAGGAACCGGTTTGACGCTACACTAATAACGCCCGGAGGGCATATTGGACCACCACCAGCACGATCATCACCACCAACGGGCTGAAGTCGATCATCCCGGTCTGCGGCAGCACCCGCCTGATTGGCCCGAGCACCGGTTCCGTCAATGCAAACACGACCTCGTACAGGCGGGCAAGCACGTCCGGCGTCCCGTTTCCTCGCGTCGACATGTACTGCACCACGAAGCCCAGGATGATGCGGGCCAGCAGCAGCAGGTAGCACAGCGTGATGAATAGTGTAATGAGCTGGAGCATGGGCAATTTCCAAGTAACCGGGGGAGTCTAGTTCTGGCCCAGCCGCACTGATTTCAGGTATGCGGCGTTCACGGCGTCGACCAATGCCGCCGGGACACCGGCGCGTTCCAGGGCTTGCAGTCCCTCCGCCGTGGTGCCGCCCGGCGACGTGACCATGTCCTTCAACTCGCCGGGGTGCCGACCGGTTTCGGACACCAACTGGACGCTTCCCTTGACCGTTTGCAGCGCCATCCTCCGCGACACGTCGCGCGGCAATCCCACGTACACGCCGGCATCGATAAGAGCCTCGAGGATCAGGAACACGTAAGCTGGCCCGCTGGCGCTGAGCGCCGTGGCCATGTCCAAATATTTCTCGTCGTCGACGTAAATGGCGTCGCCAATGGTCGACAGCATGGCGCCGGTTGCTTCGCGGTGCGCTTCGCTCACGGAAGGAGCGCAGGTCCACATCGTCATGCCCTCGCCGATCTGCGCGGGCGTGTTCGGCATCACGCGAATGATCCCGTCGTGCTTCATCCCGTTTGCCAGCGAGCTCATCGTGGCCCCGGCCACAATGGACATGAGCGATTTCCCATCACCGAACGAGCCTCCGATATCCGCGTACACTTTCGGGAGGTCCTGCGGCTTCACCGCCAGCGCGATCAGTTCGGATACTTCGAGCACGGCACTGTTTACGTCGGAAACCGCGACCCCGTATCTTTCGGCCAGGTAGTCCCGCCGCGACGGTACCGGCTCTCCGACCATCACGTCGCCGGCATTCGCGACGCCCGCATCGAGCATCCCGCCCAGGATGGCCTCCGCCATCGTTCCGCCGCCGATGAAACCAATGTTCATCGCTCTAGTCCTCGCCCCAGGAATCGGTGAGACCGTCGCCTCTCGCGAAGGCCACCGCCATACGGATCGATTCCACCATCGAAGTGTGGTCCGCCAGGTTCTTGCCCGCTATGTCGAATGCCGTGCCGTGGTCCACCGACGTGCGGATGAAGGGCAGCCCAAGGTTGGCGGTAATGCTCTCCTCGAAGCCGTACACCTTGACCGGGATGTGCCCCTGGTCGTGGTACATGCACAGGGTCACGTCGTATCGGTCCTGGATCGCCTGGTGGAAGATGATGTCCGCCGGCACCGGCCCAATGGCTTTGATCCCCCTCACTCTGTGCCTGCTGCACCGCCGGGGCGATCTCTTCCGCCTCCTCGCTTCCCAACAATCCGCCGTCGCTGCCGTGCGGGTTCAACGCCGCCACGCCGATCCTCGGCTCCGCAAATCCCCACTTCCTGAAGTTCTCGTCCGTCAGCCTGAGGTAGTCGAGGATCCGGTCTTTCTTCACGTAATCGCAGGCCAAGCGCAGCGACCGGTGCGTGGTCAGATGCACCACACGCAGGGTTCTTGGCCATGAGCATCGTCGCGACCGTTTTCGCGCCCGACAACTCTTGCAGCAACTCCATGTGTCCGATGGCCTCGTAGCCCGCCAGCGCGGCAGCCTCCTTGTTCAATGGAGCCGTAGCCAGGCCGTCGACCACACCGGCCATCGCCAGTTGGCCCGCTTTGCTGACCCACTCCATGGCCGCTTTGCCGCACGGCACACTCAACTGACCAACGGTGATGTCTTCGGGATTCAGGTTCCCGATGTCCACCACGTCCACGACCGAAGGATCCTGTCCGGCCCCAGTAGGATCGTCCGTGCCGTTGATGCCAAGGCCAAGGCCGGTGAGGCGTGCCGCTTCTTCCATCGCATGGACGTTGCCCACCACCACCGGGCGGCACGCGGCATACACGCGCGGATCGGCCAGCGCCTTGACGACCACCTCCGGGCCAATCCCGCAGGGGTCGCCCATGGTGATGGCTATGGCCGGTCGCTGAACGCCGGTATCGGTTGCAGATGCCATCTCACGCCTCGTGCGCTAGCGCGCAATTTGATCCGCCAATTGGCGGCTGATTATAGCACGCAGTCGATTGGCATCACGCGGCTCCCGTAGCTGCCTGCGGTTGTCCGGATTGGCACATCGGTTTAGACTCGGCATAATACATCCCAGCCAACGCCTGTCCAGCGAGAATAGCGCATGATACCGCAGAAAAATTATGAACAGGACCGTGCCAAGCTCATCGAGGCGGTGCTGTACCTAAGCGAACTTTCGTTGGACGACCCTAATTTTGATATGGCAAAATTGGCCAAGCTCCTCTATTTTGCAGATTGCGATTCATACATCCATTACGGCGAGCCCATAACGGGGACTACGTACGTGCATTTCCCTCACGGTCCGTACCCGGAAAATTGGTATCAAGTCCGCGACCGAATGGAGGGAAACGGCGACGCCGAGGTATTGTACGAGTTGTCGAACGGCGGGTACCACCGCTATCGAATGTTGCCGCTTCGTTCAGCCAATTTGGAACGTTTGGGACCGTCTGACTTGGTGACCCTCGAGGCGCAGGTATCCCGCTTCGCCGGTTTTAATGCTGCTGGGATCGAGCAGTACTCGCATCAAGAAATCGCGTGGCTGTCTACCGAAGATGGCCAGCCAATGGCCTACGAACTCGCCGGCGTCATATCTGCCGCAATGTCGCCGCGAGACATTCAGGAAGCCAGGGTCATCAAGTGATCGGGCTGATGCTCAGCAGGCTAACCTCTTGGTCGTCTTCAATGATCTCGTAGCGGATTCGCAACTTGCCGACCGGGTCGCGAGCAGATCGTGGAAAATCGATCGCTCTCAGGTTGTCCGACCATTCCGCGATTCTGCGGGGAGCCCATGGCGATTGGGCGAGAAATCCCTTGATGTAGTCCAAGGTTGATGGGTCGGCCATTGGATTGATCCATCCCTCCCGTATCCCTAATCGCCAGTCGCTGTCAAACAGGTCAGATTGCATAACCGTGTATCGTCTACGTCGGTCTGGCGGAGACACGTTCTATCTCCACGTATCGCGATAAAAAATAGTCCATTATTAAATACCGAGGGCGGATACCTTTCCGCCCTCGGTAGTGTCTTATTCGCACTTGTTCCAGCCGCACGAATAGCAGGTCAGACAGCCCTCCTGGCTGACCACGCCTCCGTTGCATTCGGGGCACCTTTGGGAGAAGCCGGTCGGGTACGTGGGCGCCGACCCATAACCGTTCGTTCCGTTCTCCGTGGGTCCGCCGGCCAGGCTCAGTTGCACGCTCGTCGGCGCGCTGTCCAGGGCATCGCCGCCGTTGGTTATGTTGTCCAGCACCAGCGCAACCGCGTCCGGGCCCGACCCGACCAGCACGCCGTCGTCCCAGGCGGGGCAGCAGGTTATCCCACGCAACTGCCGGGTCACTTCGCTGGGTTCGATGCCAGCGCGCAACGCCAGCGAAATCAGGCGAGATACCGCCTCCAGCAACGCCGCGTCGCATCCGCCGGCCTTGCCCATGGCCCCGAACACCTCGAAGGGCATTCCGTCGGCGTCCATGTTCACGGTGACGTACATGTTTGCCGTGTCCCGTCCGCACCCGTTCGGTGATGCCGTGGATCTGCCGCGGCCGGCGCCGGGGCACCCGTTGGCCGGGCCCGATGATCTTCACCGCGTCCGGGTCGTCGGGATCCACCGGGATGTCGTCCTCAGATTGCTGCGCGGCGTTGCCGGTGCTCAACACCTGCTCCGCCTTGCTGCCGTCGCGGTACACCGTGATTCCCTTGCACCCCAGGGTATAGGCGGAACGGTAGGCTTCCGCCACGTCTTCCACCGCCGCGTCGTGAGGGAAGTTGATCGTCTTGGATACCGCGTTGTCCGTGTATTCCTGGAAGGACGCTTGCATCCGCACGTGCCACCGGGGGTCGATGTCGTGGGATACCCGGAACAACGTTCTTGACCCAGTCGGGCACGTCCAAATCGTCCAGAGATCCGACGCTGGCCAGCTGTTCCATCAGTTCCGGCGAGTAGAACCCTTCGTGGCGTGCCACGGCTTCCAGGTAGGCGTTGCCCTCTACCAGTCGCGTGTTGTCCATCACGTTGCGGACGAAGGACAAGGCAAACAATGGCTCGATCCCGCTGGAAGCCCCGGCGATGATGCTGATCGTTCCGGTGGGCGCGATCGTCACCGGAGCCGAGTTACGCATCGGCGTCGAAGTCGGTCCCTCGTTGTAGGCGCTGTTTTCCCACTCCGGGAACGGGCCCCGGGACTCGGCCAGTTCGCACGATGCCCGGTAGGTCTCGTCCTGGATGAATTTCATGACGTCACGCGCCAATTCCAGGGCTTCCACGCTGTCGTAGCGCACGCCCATTTGGATCAGCAGGTCCGACCATCCCATGACGCCCAACCCGATGCGCCTGGTCCGCCGGCTCATGTCGGCTATCTCCTGGATGGGATAGTCGTTCATGTCGATCACGCAGTCCAGCATGTGCACCGCGGTCGTGATGACTTCACTCATCCGTTCCCAGTCAACCAGCACGTCATCGTCCGTGTAACGCACCATCCTTGCCAGGTTCAGCGAACCCAGGTTGCAGGATTCGTATGGCAGCAGCGGCTGCTCGCCGCACGGATTGGTCGACTCGATGTCTCCCAGCTGCGGGTTCGGGTTGTCGCGATTGATGCGGTCCAGGAACACGATACCCGGGTCGCCGGTGCGCCAGGCCAGCTCCGTCATTTGTCGGAACACTTCGCCGGCGTTGAGACTCCCGACCACGTCCCCGGTGCGCGGGTTGACGAGATCATAGTCCTCGCCGTTTTCCGCCTTCACCATGAAATCTTCCGTAACCGCAACGGAGATATTGAAGTTGCTGAGACGCGTTCCGTCCTCTTTGGACCTGATGAACGACAACACGTCCGGGTGCGTAACATGCAGGATGCCCATGTTCGCGCCCCGGCGGGTGCCGCCCTGTTTGACCACGTCGGTGGCGGCATCGAAGGCGTTGATGAAGCTCACCGGGCCCGACGCCACGCCTCCGGTCGACCCCACGACGTCCCCCTCCGGGCGCAGTCGCGAAAAGGCAAAGCCCGTGCCGCCGCCGCTCTTGTGGATCAGCGCCGTCTCCTTCACCTTGGTGAAGATGGAATCCAGCGAATCCTCGACCGGGAGCACAAAGCACGCCGACAGCTGCTGCAGTTCACGCCCAGCATTCATCAACGTCGGCGAGTTCGGCAGAAACTCCAGCCGTCGCATCACCCGGTCAGAAACCGCTCCTGCTACGCGCGGCGCTCCTCTTCGTAGCGCCATATTCCATCTCGATGGGACAGGTTGTGTCGCGCCACCCGGCGGAACATCCCTCCGGGTCTTCAAGATGTTCCCTTCCCGGTCCTTGACAGGTAACGGCGTTGCAACACGACCCTTGCGTTATCGGTCAGCGTGCCATTTCGATCGTTGTATTCGCCGGCTATCCCGGCGCGACCATTGCGTCGCGTAGTGCTCCGCTCACGGGATCTCGGCCGACCAAGCCCTTCCCGCGCGCATCAATTCCCGTAGCCTTGCACAGCAATCACACCTCAACTCAACTACTATTGAACAAATTTATGATTGGCAAGACAAGCACACGTATACTCTATGAGGTTCCCCTGGCACCGCTGTAGTCTAAACCATCAACCCTCTCTATCGCGCCGGGTTTACCGGCCTGACGTGGCGGAACGCTCGGCGCGCCGGCGTGCCCGTCCGCACAGTTATCAGCACTACGTCCGACCTCTTTGCCCGCTCGCTCCCCTTTCAGTCGTGCGGACAGGTCCAGGTCAAACCGCAACCCCTTGTAGAAGTACAGCACCGGTGTCTCGCGTTTGCGGCCGCAGGTCCACTCCACCAACGCAGCCGTGGCGTCCTGCACGCGATGCCAAACTCCTTCTCTCGCCCGGGGTTCCCCTGGTGACCAGGCGTACCACCCCGGCCGTCATGCTGATTCCCAACCGGGTCAGCGTATCCGCCACCAGGTCTGCGAAATCTCGCAATGCTCCGTAAGCGTACTGGTGACCCGCGGTCAGTCGCAATGCCAGTCCCGTGGGTGTGTTCCGACAATTGGTCACCGGAAAGGCGGTTCGCAACTGCTGGGTAATCGCGGTCTCGGACCCCTCCGGGCACGGACCGCAGTTGATCTCAACGTTGTAATGCACCGAATGTTGCATTTCTTCAGGCTCCGAGCTTTAGGCTCATCTGGAGTTGATTGGTCGACACCCCGGCGGGGCGGAGCCAAGTCCGCCGCCGCCGGTTGTCTCGGACGGTTTACGCGTTCACGCAATGAGGTCGTCATCCTCCCGTTGCGCCGGCAAAGCCGCCCAGCAACTCACCAGGCAGGCCCGGGCCTCTCGGTCCAGGTCATCCTGAAGTTCGGCAAAGGGGTTCGGAATCCACGAATCGCCATTGTCCACGCCGCTGGTCTCCCAGTCCGACGGGACCCACATCTGCCGCAGCATCCCCTCCATGTCGTGGACCCGGTTGTTGTGGGTCAACAGCCTTGTGAAGGCGGAGATTGAACGGTGCTGCTCATGATGGTGTTGAACACCTCCCTAGGGGTTGTGGATGGCGAGCAGGTGGCAATGTTGCCAATTTGGTTTTGACCTGGACGCCCGACAATGGTGGCGATGCCGGTGCGCCCTTGAGTCCTCAGGTAGATGGGTCTTAAAACGATCCTCGGATCACGTCCCGGCCCACCAAGAGCCGGACGTGGTTCGGCCTATTTACCTCCGCGGCCCGGTGGCGCGGCGGGCCGAGGCTTACGGGGTGTGACCGCCGCCAACTCAGCAGCGGTTCCGGTTGTCCCTGTCGCAGCGAACGGGCTTGTTCTTCGAGTCGTCCGCCCCCTGGAAGTCGTAGTACAACCGACGCGTATCGCATGTACTGCGACTCACTCCCAACGCGCGCAACCGCTCCAGCACCATCAGTCCCAAGTCTCGGGACTTGACGACGCCGCTGCCCCAACCGTTGGAGCTTCTGATTCAATGTCGTCAGCCAACGGTCGATGTCCCGGCGGGGGATCGGCCTTCGCGTGCAGGCCATGTCGATCCCGGAGACCACTTGGTCGCGGCTGAATTCCTGCCGCTTGCCGTCGCGCTTTTCCACTTGCAGCGCGGCAGCGGACCCTGTTCGTGCGTGGTGAACCGACGGCCGCAGGACAGGCATTTCCGCCGCCTCCGAATGCCGTTGTCGGCATCCCTCGAGTCGGTTACTTTGCTTTGTACAGTCTCGCAATATGGGCATTTCATCGGTTGGGTTACCTTTTGGTCGTTTTTTCAGACAGTTTTTGAAAACGGTATATATTGTGTTTTGGAACCCGATAACCACAACTTGTGGTAGTCAGGATTATAACCGAGCGCGATTCCAGTGCGCACAGTGAATGCTGTCAGATTTTCCCTGCGATTTCGCGGATTTTTCGACCCGCCAAGCGTGGAGGCACAAAAATAAGCCCCCTCTCCGTTTTGGAGAGGGGGCCGTTGGCGTCGAAGGGTGACCGGTCTACCGGTAAAATCCCCGGCGATTCTGACGGTTCTGCAGGAACGTCGGCAGTTCGTAGTCCCTTCTTTCCGGGACGTCCATATCTGCCAGGAGCTTGGCGATGTCATCTTCCGGGGTCTCCGTCACCACCGGGAAGTCAGCCGCCACCATTGTCATCTTTACCTCGTCGTCCAGCCGGGCATCCCGGTTGGTTCCGAAGATGATGTTGGCGTTGGGGTCGGCCAGATCCTCGACCACCGCCGCCGCTTCCTGAACTTCCTGCAACGACAGGTTGTTGCCGCCGGTCAGCACGAAGAGGATCCGTCGCGACCCTTCCAGTGAGATGTCCAGCAACGGACTGGAGGTGCACTGCCGGGCTGCTTCCCGGGCCCTTCCTTCACCGCGTCCACGGCCAATGGACAGCCAGGCCTGGCCCGCGCCGGTGAGGATCGTCTTCACGTCGGCGAAGTCCACGTTGATCTCGCCGGGCACGGTGACCACTTCGGCGATCGCGCTGATCCCCTGGTGCAACACCGAGTCGGCCAGCTTGAGCGCGTCTTCCCACGAGTAAGAATCGGCCTGTTCTTCATTCAGGGCCAGCAGTCGATCGTTGGGAATAACGATCATGGGTATCGACATGGTCCCGCAGTCGTTCCAGACCGTCCTCGGCGTTTTTCCGCCTCATCTGGGCTTCAAAACCGAACGGCCGGCTTACTACCGCGATGGTCAGAGCGCCCGATTCCTTGGCTATCTGCGCGACCACCGGAGCGGCGCCGGTCCCGGTACCACCGCCCATGCCGACTGCCACGAACACCATGTCCGCGCCGTTCACCGCCTGTTCGATTTCCGCACGCGACTCTTCCGCCGCCTGGCGTCCCAGTTCGGGTTGGGCGCCGGCGCCCAACCCGCGCGTCAAGTTTCGACCCAGCGGGATACGGTAGTGCACATCGCACCGGGCGAGGTGCTGCGCGTCCGTGTTCCACGCGTAATATTCGACCACCGGCAGCTTTTCTTTATACATGCGGCTCACCGCGTTGGAGCCGCCGCCCGGCCCACGCCAAGCACTTTTATCAGCGGAACCCCCCGTCCGAACTCGGGTATCAGGCCATCGGTGTCATCAAAGCGTTCGGGTGGTTCCCATGACGCGGAGTTATCGGGAAATATCATCGTCCTTTCGCCTCCTGTTATTTTTACTGCTGTTGGGCTTTGTCGATTGTCAAACTATTCCGAATTCGCCCGCCATGCGGCGCGCGTTCGGTTATATGTGATCTACTCTTCTTCCAATTCTGGCGAAGCCGCTGCTTGTCGCGAACCGGAACGCGCGAACGGCCGCCGGAAAAGCGACGCCGGCGACCAGTTCCGGTCTCCGGAACCTCGCGGCCGCTCCTGGTCCGTCCGATTGCGATGTTTGACGGCCCATTGCAGGGCGCCCAGCACGGCGGAGAATTCCGGCTGCCGCAGCGATTCGGGCAATCCCGCATACCAAAGCGGATTGCCCACGCGCACCTCGGTCCTCAAACCACGGGAGGCCATTTCGGCGAGCCCAGGCATGCGAGACACGCCACCCGTGAGCACGATACCTCCCGGAGGAACCGAACCCATCTCGGCCTTGTAGAGCTCCTCGCTCAGGAGCTTGAGCAATTGCAACGAGCGCAGATATAGCGGCTCGCACAACTCGCGCCGCAACACCATCCGCTTCGGTTGTACCTGGGTCGCCGGGATCAACACCTCTTCGGTGGGCGAAATCGCGTCGGGCAGCACGTGACCGACCTGGATCTTCAGGTCTTCGGCCATCTGGTACGGTATGCGCATCGCCACCGCCAGGTCCCTGGTGAGCTGATTGCCGCCCACCGGCACCACCGAGGAATATACCGGCGTTCCTTCGCGATACACGGCCGTCTTGATTGTCCCGGCTCCGATGTCGACCACCACGACGCCCATCTCGCGCTCGTCAGCGGTGAGCACGCCTTCGGCCGACGCCAGCGGGTGGGCGACCATGCCTTCGACCTTGGCCTTGCACGCTTGCAGCGCCCGCGCGGTGTTCCCCAGCGGCACCGCCATCCCGCGCACGATATGAGCCTCCAACTGCAACTCGTTGGTGTCGAGGCCGGTCGGGTTGCGCACTCCGCCCATCCCGTCGAGCCGGTATCGCATCGGGATCATGTGCACGGTCTGCGCGCTCCGGCTGTCCAACTGCTGCTGCAGGTTCCCGGACGTGTCGCTCATCAGCGAACGCAGCCGCTGCTCGGTGATCGTAACCACTTCTTCACCACGTCCCAGCATCTCCGTCGAGTTGGTGCTGACCAGGTGATCTCCGTTCACCACCACGTAATAGCGGTCCACCGGATTACGACCCACGTAACGCAGACACTCTGCCATGCTCTCCTGCAGGCTGTTCTTGACCTCGCCAAAGTCGTCGATTACGCCCTGCTGGATGCCGTTGGACGGAGCCACCCCCGTGCCCAGCGGCTTCAATTCCCCTTCTGGACCCAGCCGCGCAACGATCGAAACAATTTTGCTGGTTCCTATGTCAACTGCGGCGTACATCGATTCTTGTGGCATGTCGGCCTTACCTCGGTCGGATGTGATTATGCAAGAGAATAAATATTGGTGAACGGGAGGTGGATCAGATGCGTTCCACCGCCCTGAGACGCGCGCTTCTGCTGCGCGGGTTGTTGTCTGTTTCCGCATCGGAAGGCCGCACCACGCGCCGCCGAACGAATCGCACCGTTGGCTCATGGTCACAGGCGCAAACGGGCAACTCCGGCGGACAGATGCACCGCGCCGCCTCCCGGTCCATCCACCCCTTCACCAGCCGGTCTTCCAGGCTGTGGTAGCTGATGACCACCAGCCGTCCGCCCGATCTCAGCAGCCCAGGAACGGCGCCCAACCCCGCCTCAAGATGCAGCAACTCCTGGTTGACCGCAATTCGCAGCGCCTGGAACGTTCTCGTCGCCGGGTGCCGGCCGCTCCGGCGTCCTCCCAGCGCAGTGGCCACTACCGACGCCAGACGGCCCGTCGTCGTTAGGGGACGAGCCCTCACGATGGCCCGCGCAACGGCCCGGCTGCGACGCTCTTCGCCGTAGCGGTAGATCAAGTCGGCCAACTCACGCTCGTCGGTATGGTTCAGCAAATCGGCAGCCGTTGGACCGACGTTGTCGAATCGCATGTCCAAAGGCTCATCACGTTGGAACGAAAACCCGTACCCGGTACCATCAACCTGCCGCGACGAAAATCCCAGGTCCAGCAACACGCCGTCGACGTGGCCGAGGCCGGCTTGTCTCGCGTGGTCGTTCATGTCGGCGTAGCTACCGTGCACGACCTGGGCCCGGTTTTCGTATTTGGCCAGCCGGCGCCGAGCCGCATCCACGGAACGGGGGTCACGATCTATACCCAACACCACGCCGTCCGGACCGGAAGCCTCCAGGATAGCCGCCGAGTGTCCGCCCTCTCCCACCGTGCCGTCCACGTATACTCCCCCGGACCCGACTGACAACCATTCGACGGTTTCCGTCACCAGGGCCGGCCGGTGATGAGCACCCTCGTCCTCATTTTTGCCTGTTTCCAAACTCAACATCGGCCATCCGGACAACACTGAACCAGCCAGCGCCGCAAGCGGATCCTGCCTGTTTGATACTGCCAGCGTCATCACTCACTCAATCGAAATTCACCGTCCGTGCGGACGCGCATGGCCCGCGCTTGGATTGCGCATCCTAACGTGATTGCGAATTTAACAAATGGGTTACGGTTGGTGCCTGTTTTAGGAAGTGCGTAATTTATCGAATTTTTTCAAAAAGTACAAATTTCGTCGCGATCGCTTCCCCATGAAAGCCCCGGCAAACCCGCATCGTCCACCGGTCGCCCAACGACCAACGCCGTGACATGACGCGCGGCTCATCGCGCGTTGCTCGGTTGCCGGCTTCCGCTACCGCTGTTTGCCAGACGGTATGGTACGATTCCAGGCGGCCGGCAACGGCGACGCTCTGCGCAATGAATAACAGCCCACCATTCCTGTCCCGCGTCCGGGGAGTCGAACTGCTCCCCGGGGAAATGGTCAGCGCTTTTCTCGACGCGCAACATGGCATGACGGAAGAGCCCACGCCCGCCGGAAGGCTATTGGTGGCGACGAACCGCCGGGTCATCTCGGTGGAGGAGGAAGGACCCACGCGCGTTGTCCAAATGTTCGCCGTGGACACCCTGACCGGTGTCAGTGTACGCAACGATGCCAGGCGAGGTCTTTCCTGGAAGCAATGGGCGACCCTGGGGGTGGGCGGCGGCGCAGCCTACTTCCTGCTGGCCTATTGGCTGGTCGACCGGCTTCCCGACGTGATCATCCCGGTCATCAACCTGCACGCCATGGCGGCCGTGCTGATGGTCCTGATCGTGCTGCTGGGCTGGATAATCTGGCGCAGCCTCACCGACTCTGGCGGCAACCTGGTCCGCATCGACGGATGGAATTGGACTATCGAGGCGCCGTGTACCGCCGACAACGCGACCTCATGGCCTTCGCGGGCGTCCTCCTCCGGTTGCGATCAATACCTGGAGCGGGACCGGAACAACCGCCGGTGCGCGAGGCTAGCGCGGCCGGGTCATAGCCGGACGCCGTTTTACGCCGGCGCGCCGAACGGCAGCGACGGATCTATGTCCAGAGCCAGATCCGCCACTTCGCCGCGCTGCACCTGGTAGAAAGCCCCCGCCGCGATCATCGCCCCGTTGTCGGTGCAGAGTACCGGCGCCGGTATGATCGCCGGCAACGGCGACTCGGCGAGCACACGTTGCCGCAGACGGGCGTTGGCGGTCACGCCCCCGCCCAGCACCAACCCGCGTGCCTGGTAGCGGTCGGCCATCGCGAACAGCTTGGCGATCATCACATCCACCAGCGATTCCTGGAATTGGTACGCCAAATTTGCCACCAGACGGTCGACGTCGGCGTCCGGATACTCTGGTTGCGGGTATAGGCCCACGTCCTGGGCGCGATGCAACAGCGCCGTCTTCACCCCGCTGAAACTGAAATCGAACGTGTCCCGCATCCACGCCCGGGGCAAAGGCGCCGCGGCGGCCGCGAAAGGCTCGCCATCCCCCGAGAAATCAGCGGCGAAATCCGCCAGTGACTCCGCGGCCCTTTTGGATCTCCGGTCCCCCAGGGAACCCCAGTCCCAGGACCCGCGCCGCCTTGTCGAACGCCTCCCCCGCGGCATCATCCCGCGTCCGGCCCACCAGGCGATAGTCGCCGTGGCCTTCCATCAGGATCAGGTCCGTATGGCCTCCCGAGGCCACCAGGCACGCCAACGGGAACCCCGGTTCCTCGGCGGGCGACGCGTCACCCGGTACGAGCCAGGCCGCGTACACATGCCCCTCCAGGTGGTTAACCCCCACCAGCGGAACGTCCAGGGTCAGCGCCAGCGACTTCGCGGTGTTGACCCCGCTGATCAGGGCGCCGGCCAGACCGGGTCCGTGCGTGACTGCCACCACGTCGATATCTTCCAGGGTTACGCCGGCGTCCGCCAGCGCCCGCCGCAGCGTGGGTTCCATGTCCCTGATGTGCTGCCGCGACGCCAGTTCGGGGACGACTCCCCCGTGCGCGGCGTGGAGCGCGGCCTGGGAGGCGATCGCGTTCGCGCGGAGACGCCTGCCGTCTTCCACAATGCCCACGGCGGTTTCGTCGCAGGAGGTTTCTATTCCCAAAATCAGCATGGCCCGGCCGTCCCTGAATTATTACGCCGGCGCATTATATCAACCGCCAAACTGGACTCCGGTCCGCTTTGCGCGCCATTCCGGGCGGTGCTATCCTGCTGCGCAATAATTTGGATCAGGCAAACCCCGTGCGCCCTACGGGCGCTTCAGCGGGGCCGCCAGGAGGAATAGAAACCAGATGATGGACATCGCGCCCGACGGTTTATCCATTGGGGCCGTCTTGTTGCAAGTGGGGGAAACCTCTGGCGGGTTATCCATGCCCTGGAGTTTGCAAATTTCGCTGCTCGCGATCAGTTTCCTGGGCGTAGCTTTTTTTACCAGCGCCGAGGCGGCGTTGGTGGCGGTCAACAAGTTCCGAATTCAGTACCTGGCCGGCCAGGGGAACGCCGCCGCCCACACCGTAAACCAGGTTCTGTCGCAGCACGAGAAGTTCTTCGCCACCATCCTGCTGAGCCAGAACGCGTTCACCATCTTTGCCACCGCTCTGGGCACGGCCCTCGCCGCCGACCTGCTCAATGATGCGGGCTCGGCAGCGCTGCTGACCACCCTGTTCATGACGGTGACCATCTCCATCTTTGGCGAGATCACCCCAAAAACCCTGGCAGCGACCTACTCCGAGCGCTGGTCCCTGGCCGCGGCCTACCCCGTTCGCTGGATGATGCTGCTGAGCACGCCGTTCATCTATTTTTTCACGGTGATCCCACGCCTCATTTTCAAAGCCCTGGGCACGTCGTCCGATCGGCTGGCAGACCACTTTCACCGAGGGCGAACTGCGGATGATGATCGACCTGTCCAACCAACAGGGAACGGTGGAATCCGATGAGGCCGAGCGTCTCCAACGGGTTTTCAACTTCCGAGATCGCCGGCTCAGCGAGATCATGACGCCACGCACCGAAATCTTCTGGATAGAAAAAGACACCACGCTGGACGAGTTCCTGGCCCTGTACGCCGAGCACAGCCACACCAGGTTTCCCGTCTTCGAGGGCAGTCAGGAAACCGTCCTGGGCGTGCTTTCCAACAAAGAGGTGCTGATCGCCCAGGGTCGAGGGGAAATCGGACCGCTGGACGCCGTCACCGAAACCATGCGCCCTGTCGACTTCATACCCGAGACCGTCACCGTGTCCGACGCTTTCGACACCATGCAGGATCAACGCCTCTCCATGATGCTGGTGACCAACGAATACGGCGGCATCGCCGGACTGGTCACGATGAAGCAACTCATCGGCGTTATCGTCGGCACCGTCGTGGACGACGACCCGCCCGCAGTGTCGGCGGACAGCAGCGTCGCTCAGCTGCCCGACGGCGCTTACCTGGTGGACGGCGGCATGACGGTCATCGAGATCAACGACCGGCTCAACCCCAGCGGGATCGAGGTGCCGGAAGGCGACTACCAGACCATCGCTGGCCTGGTCCTGCACGAATTGGGCGAGCTGCCCGTCAAGAATGACACCGTGCACGCCGGGAACCTCGAGGTCACGGTCACGGACATGGTGGGGGCCCGCGTCAACCAGGTGCGCCTGCGGTTGGTAGACCCCCCTGCGGAGGATCAATCCGAATGAGGCTCCACCTGGTCCGCCACGGGGAGACCGACATCAACGCGTCGGGCCGCCTCCAGGGCACCACCAACTCTCTGCTCACCCCACTGGGCCGACGCCAGGCCCGGGAATTGGCCATCGCCAGCCTGACCTGGCATCCGATGGCCGTATACTCCAGCCCGCTGCAACGGGCTCGCGGCGTCGCCGACGCCATCGCCGACCTGTCCGGCCTGTCCGTGACCGACGAGCCCCGCATCATCGAGATGGACATGGGCGACCTGGAAGGCGTCACCGTCCAGGAAATGCGCGACGACTGGCCGGACCTGTACCAGGGTTGGCGCCGGGACGCCAGCAGCGTCACCATGCCCGGCGGCGAATCCCTGGGCGACGTGCAGCGCCGCGCAATGACGGCAATCGACGAACTCGACGAGCGCTACGACGCTGACGACACCGTGATCGCCGTCACCCATAACTTCACCATCCGCTGTATCGTCGCCGCCGTCATCGACCTGCCGCTGGCCAACATCAATCACATGGAACTTTCCCTGGGCAGCCGCACCACTATCACGTCCGGGCGCCGTGGACGTCGCCTGGCCGGCTACAACGCCGTGGATCACCTCACTGCCGCCAACCGCACCGGCTATTAGAGTGGGCCGCGTCATGGGTCGCAACAAGCGGCGACACGACCGTGGATTCTGGCCGGCGTACCGGCTGCACACCACCGCAATAACCACGGCGCGCCGTGCCGGGTTGAAACCGGGCGACGTCGTGGTTGCCGGAGTGTCTGGCGGACCCGACTCCTGCGCTTTGATGAATGTGCTCAGCCGGGCGCGCCATCGCTTCGGGTTTACCGTACAGCCCGCCCATCTCCTGCACGATTTCCGCGGGACAGGAAACCCAGGACGACGCCGATTTTGTGCGCCGGATGTGGCCCGAGTGCATCTTCGACGAAGTGGACGTGGACGCCTACCGGCGCGAGTCCGGCGTCAGTTCCTTCGAGCAGGCAGCGCGGGACGTTCGGTACGAGTTCCTCGCTCGAACCGCCCTTCAGGTGGGCGCCAGGTTGGTCGCCGTGGGGCATACCGCCGATGACCTCGCCGAAACCGTGCTGCTCCACGTGGCTCGCGGCAGCGGTCTCCACGGACTGCGTGGCATGAGCGAACTCGACCCGTGGCCATACCCAAACACCTCACGCGCACATGAAGCAGCGGACACGGAGCTGAAGGTCTGGCGGCCGCTCATCGATTTGAGCCGGCATCACACCATTTCGTACTGCAGAAACTACGGCATCGACTATCGCGACGACAGCACCAACTACATGCGTGACTTTGCCCGCAATCGCGTCCGACTCGACCTCATGCCGGCATTGAAAGAGCAGTTGAACCCGCGGATCGTGGACGCCTTGGGCCGAATTTCCCGCACCGCGGCCGCGCAGGTTGACTACATGGAGCAGCAGGCCGATCTGGTTTGGCCGCAAATCGCCCCGCAACCGATGACCAACAACGGGACCTTGCAACTCGACCGAGTGGGTCTGGCGGAAACGCACCCGGCCCTCCGGCACGTCATCCTGAGGCGGGCGTGGGTCGAGGTGACGGGCCGCGAACATCGCCTTACCGAGCGGCACCTGGCGGCCATGGCCCACGCGGTCGCCACGCCCGGTTCGGGGAAGACTATCGAGCTGCCTCGCGGTTTTCGTTTTACCGTGGATTCCCGGTGGGCCACGCTGGCCGGCCCGGGCCGGGCTGACGACTGCCCCTACCCTCCGGGGACGCGCGATTTCCGGCTCACCTTGCCCTGGGGACCGATCGCAGTCGCCGTCACCCGGCGCGACGGATGGGAGGTAACTGCCGAAACCGCGCGAGGCCACCCTGACACTCCCCTTGATACCGGAAACCCGCTGGCCGCCTACCTCTCCTCCAATGCCCTGGCCGAAGGCGCCATCGTCCGAACCTGGCAGCCCGGCGACCGAATACAGCCGCTGGGCATGTCCGGCACCCGAAAGTTGCAGGACATCTTCACCGACGCCAAGATCCCACGGCATTGGAGGGAACGGATCCCGCTGGTGGTGACTCCCCGTGGCATCGCCTGGGTTGTCGGAGGCCGAATCGCCGACTGGGCCGCCGTGCGTCCCACATTTGGGGAAGTCCCCGCTACCCTCATCCGCTTCGTACCTTTATCCGATCCCATCGAATCCGCCTGACTATCCACCGGCCACATACATCAGGTTCGTTGCCGGCATCAATCATCAACCAGCCGGATGGGACGGTGACGCTAGCGGCTCACGAACCCGCGCCTTTTTCCATACCGGCGCCCTGGAATCCCATTAATTTCGACCCGCGATCTCGGGTTCGACGAAACCGGTATTGTGTAAAATGAATATGTAGCTGGAACGGCCCGAGGACCTGTAAACGCCGACTGGATCCGCCGCTTACGGCCGTCGGCTTTTTCGGCAACCATAGGAGGAATTTAGGTGCCGGTCCGCAATCTGACCAATTTCCTGGTTCATCTCTTCAGCGACGATGACGAGCTGGAGGAAATGTACCTGTCTGCGGTGCACGATCATTGCCTGTATTGCCACGAATCCATCAGCGATTCGAAAGCTACCTCGATTACCGGGTTTGCCCCTTCTGCCGCTTCCACTACACCCTGTCCGCGCGTCAAAGGATCGAGCTTCTGGCCGATCCCCGAACCTTCCGCGAGCAGAACCGTTATGTGAGATCCGTGGCGCCGTTGGCGTTCTCCAGCCGCACGCCCTATGACGAGCAACTTACGGAGAGCCAGGACCGCACCGGCCTGACCGAGGCCGCGGTTACCGGAACTTGCAAAATCGACGGGCGAAGCCTGATGCTGGTGGTGTTGGACTACGGG
This sequence comes from Geodia barretti, assembly GCA_030341885.1. Taxonomy (NCBI): domain Eukaryota; kingdom Metazoa; phylum Porifera; class Demospongiae; order Tetractinellida; family Geodiidae; genus Geodia; species Geodia barretti. The sequence continues at coordinate 97,390 of CASHTH010002086.1, forward strand.
TTCATGGGTGGAAGCATGAGCAGCGTGGTGGGCGAAAAGGTCGCCCTGGCCTTCGAACAGGCCGTCCGCCGTGACCTCCCCGTCGCCGCACTGGTGACGGGCGGCGGCGCGCGAACCCAGGAAGGCGTTCTGTCGCTGATGCAGATGGCCAAAACGGTGACCGCCGCCAACAAAGCTCCGCGAGGCGTCCAATCCGTTCATCGTCGTGCTGGCCAATCCTTCCACCGGCCAGGCTTACGGCAGTTTCGCGAACCTCGCCGACGTCATCATCGCCGAACCCGGCTCCGTCGTGGGCCTCTCTCCCATCCGCGCCATGATCGAGGCAACCGGAAGGCAGGTTCCGCCGGACGTGCACACGGCCGAATACCACCTCCGCCAGGGGCTACTCGACAACGTGGTTGACCGCGAGCAACTGCGGCCACGGCTGAGCCGATTGCTCAACCTGCTGACGGAGCCGGAAGCCATACGCCTGAGCCGCCGCGCCGTCTCTCGCCTGACGGCCCCGGCCGTCGTAGACACCGAGACGTGGGAATCGGTAGAAGCCGCCACCCATGACGAGCGGCCTGACGCGCTGTACTACATGCGCCATATGCTCGACGATTTCTTCGAGATTTGCGGCGACCGGGTCAGCAGTGACGACCGCACCGTGGTGGGGGGAATCGGCCTGCTGCGCGGGCACCCCGTGGCCGCCATCGGCCAGCAGCGCATTCATTCCCACGACACCGACCGCAGCCGCTACCACGTCCATCCCGACGGCCTGCGAAAGGCCCAACGCATCATCGGCCTGGCGGCCCGGTTCAACCTGCCCTTGGTCACGCTGATCGATTCCCAGGGCGCTGATCCGCGGCTGGAGTCGGAGGAGCACGGCGTGGGCAACGCCATCGCCCGCAGCCTGTCAATGATGCTCGAGGCGGAGACACCCATCGTCTCGGTCATCATCGGTGAGGCCGGCAATGAAGCGGCGCTGGCGTTGAGCCTTTCCGACCGCATCCTGATGCAGCAGTACGCGATCTACTCGCCAATCTCACTGCACCACGCGGTGAGCGGGCCTCTGCGTGAACGCTACCTCACCCGCGAGGCTGCCGAGGTACTGATGCTGACCGCCCGGGACTGCCAAGAGCTGGGCATCATCGACCAGGTGATACCTGAACCGGCCGGCGGCGCCCACCTGGATCCGCGTCAGGCGGTGGACGACGTGGAGTATTCAATCTACAAACACCTGGCCGAAACCGGCCGCGCGTCCGTCAGCAAGCTGGTCAAGCAGCGCTACCGGAAATTCCGCCAGATGGGGGAACTGAATCCCTTCGCCCAGGAAGCCATCCAGCGGGAGGTGTCCGCGCTCCTGCGCATGCACGCCGTGGACGCGCCGCCGCCGCTGCCGGAATTGCTACCGCCTCCGATTGAATCCTTCCCCGCGCTGGAAGAAGGCATCGAGCGGCAGGCTTCGTAAACGCTGACTGCGGTTACGCCTCGCGGCCGTGGGCTTTGAGGCTCCGGCGCAACGCGTCGGCGACGGAGGCGTACTCCCCGCTGACCGCGTCGTCCACCAAGACCGTCGGCCGGCTGGTGTCCCGATACGACGGACTGAGCGACATGCTGCCCAGGAACGGCGCGTCGATGTCTTCAGCCAGCTGCCGACCCGCGCCCTCTCCGAAGATATCGCCCGCGTAGTTCTCCACGATCCCGACCACGTTCAGGTTCAGTTTGCGGATCATGTTGATGCACCGCTTGGCATCGACGATGGCCAGATCCTGCGGCGTGCTAACCACCACGAACCCATCCATCGGCAGCGTCTGCATGACGGTGAGCGGGGAATCGGAGGTACCCGGCGGCAGGTCCACGATCAGGTAGTCCAGTTCACCCCAGTCCGTCGCCTGGAGAAACTGGTTGATGGCGTTGTGGATCATCGGACCGCGCCAGATGATCGCCTCGTCCTCGTTCTCCTGGAAAAACGCCATCGACACCACCTTCACACCATGGCCCACCGCTGGGCTGATCTGGCCCTCGCGGTAGTCCGGTTTGTCCGTGATGCCCATCACGCGGGTCACGTTGGGACAGTCGATGTCAACATCCAGCAGCCCAACCCGTTCGCCCTGCTTCGCCAGGATGGTCGCCAGGTTGCACGCCACGGTGGTCTTGCCCACGCCGCCCTTGCCGCTGTAAACGCCGATCTTGGTGCGCACCGCAGCCAGTCGGTCGGTGATTTGTCGCTTCTGATCCCATTGCCGCTTGATCTGTTCCAGGCGCGCGTTCTGCTGTGCGTTGGGCTGCTGTGGCGTTGCCATCGTAGGATGTTTCTCCGTAACCGGGCGACCGGGGGTGGGTTGCTAGATGCCCAGCATATTGCGGGCTTCCTCGCTGATGAGGTCGGGGGACCAGGGCGGATCAAACGTCAGCTCGATGTTGACCTCTTCAACCCCTTCCACATCCTGTATGGCCCACTCCGCCTGCTGCGCGATGTGCGGGCCCATGCCACAACCGGGGAAGGTCAGGGTCATCTGGACAAACACGTCGTTGGCGTCGCTGACCTGCACGTCATAAATCAGGCCCAAGTCCACCACGTTCACCGGAATTTCCGGGTCGTACACCGTGCGGAGCGCCTCGTAAACTTCATCGCGTTCTACGGTTGTCGGCATGGCCAATCTCCTTCCGGTTGAGTTTCTACACGCCATTATAGCCCATATCCATTCCCAAATGCGTTGCGCTCCCCTGCCAGCCCGGAACGCTATCGCCAGCAACCAAAATGTCATTGCGAGCGCAGCGTAGCAATCTCGTCGCAGTAGCAAGGTCATCCTGGAGTCCTGCTGGAGTCCTGTCATTGCCAGCAACGAAAATGTCATTGCGAGCGCAGCGTGGCAATCTCGTCGCCGCAGCGCAGGCTCTCGCCGACAACGGTTGCATCGCTGCATTGCCGACGCGCCCTTTCATTCTCGACGGCAACCATCGACAGACCCTACCGTCCGGCGATGCCCCGCGCCGCTGCGGTGTATCATGCAGCGCGAACTCCAGCACGAAAACGAAATGCCGGCCCGGGCGGAACGCCGGGCCGATGGGAGCGCAATCATGGTTGACTTACTACTTGCCAACGGCACGGTGATCGACGGCTCCGGCTCCGCCGGCTATCGGGCCAGTGTTGCCGTCACCGGCGACACGATCCAGGTCATCACGGGCGATACGTCGTCGGTCGATGCTGGCCGCACCATCGACGCCAGCGGCTACGTGATTTGCCCCGGCTTCATCGACATGCACTCCCATTCCGACCTCAAGCTGCTCACCGACCCGGACCACCAGGCCAAGATCCGCCAGGGCGTGACCACCGAGGCTCTGGGCATGGACGGCCTGTCCTATGCGCCAACCACACCCCGAGCTCTGGAGCAGCTCCTGGTCTACCTGGCGGCGGTCAACGGCGAGCCGCCGGACGTCCGCTGGAGCAGCGTCGCCGACTTTCTGGCCCTGTTTGACGGCAACTCCACCTGCAACGTGTTCCATTTCGTCCCCCACGCCGCCATCCGCGTCGCCGCCATGGGCTGGTCCTCCCGCCTGCCCACCGATGCGGAGTTGGCCGCCATGCGCGACCTTACCCGTCAGGGCATGCGCGACGGCGCGTTCGGGTTCACCACCGGGTTGACCTACGCGCCGGGCGCTTACAGCAACACCGACGAATTGGCCGCCATCGCCGCTGTCGCCGCCGAGGAAGGCGGTTTCTATTGCACCCACGCTCGCTACACCCTGGGCGACCGGCTCCTGGATCCCTTCCGCGAGGCGCTGGAAGTCGGCCGGCGTTCCGGCGCTCCCGTGCACCTGTCCCATTACCACAGCCCGGTGGCCGGGCTCGGCGCGCAGATGACTGCCCTCGTGGACGAGGCGCACAATCGCGGCCACGACGTGACCTTCGACCAATACCCCTACCCGGCCGCCAGCACCATCCTCCACTCCCTACTCCCCTATTGGGTGCACGCCGGCGGACCCCAGGCGTTGATGACCCGGCTGGCCGATCCCAACGTGCGCGACCTCATGGTCCGGGCGGTCGAGCCCCAATGGGGCGGCCAGACCCTGGACAACTACATTTTGCCCACATCGCCTCGGACAAAAACAAGGAGTGGGAGGGCCGATCGCTGGAAGACCTGGCCGCCCACCGCGGCGGTCGGATGGTGGACGCCGTCTGCGACCTGCTGCTAGAAGAGGACCTCCAGGTGGCCTTCGTCGCCCGGACCGGGAACCTGGAAAACATCCGCGAGATCGCGTCCCACCCTGCCCAGATGATCGGCACCGACGCCATCCTCACCGGTGGCCGTCCCAACCCCCGCACCTATGGCACCTATCCCTACGTGCTCGCCCAGTTCGTCCGCGGCGAGGGCCTTTTCTCCCTCGAAGAAGCCATCCGCAAGATGACCGGCGCGCCCGCCCAGCGCCTCGGCATGTCCGACCGGGGCGTCATCCGCGACGGCGCCAAGGCCGACCTCGTCCTATTCGACCCGTCGGGCGTCGACACCCCCGCAACCTTCGACGACCCGCTCCAGTTCCCAGTGGGCATCGACTACGTCGCCGTCAACGGCGCCCTCGTAATCGACAACGGCCGGCACACCGGCGCCCGCCCCGGCCGCGCCCTGCGCAGCCGCTAACGCTTCCGCAAAGGCCGCTTTACGATCCCCGGCCGGCCCGGTTGCCCGCCACAGCCCCTTAGGGCATAATTGCCGACTAATTCCCGGATACACCCCGGTCGGGCTATGCCCCGGCCGTTTTCGAGGCATGTTATGGACTTCGAACCCACCTATACCGCCGAGCAGGAAGCCTTCCGCGCCGAGGTGCAGGACTGGCTCAGCAGCAACATCCCGGGCGGCATCCAGCATCCCGCCGACTCCATCGACCTGACCTACGAGCAGTACCAGCTTCGCCGCGAGTTGGGCCGGCGGTTGGGCGACAAGGGCTGGCTCTGGCCCACCGCGCCCGAAGAATACGGCGGCGGCGGCCTGACCGTTGACCATTCCGTGGTCCTCGAGGAGGAGATCGACGGTTACAACCTGTCCCTCCCGCCCTATTACGACTCGGGCGGACGCCTCGGCGGCAACTCCATCCTCGTGTGGGGTTCCGAGGATCAGAAGCAAGAATTCCTGCCCAAGATTTTCAAGGGCGAGATCCGCACCTGGCAGTTGCTCACGGAGCCCGAAGCCGGCTCCGACTTGGCCAACGCCAAGACTGCCGCCCGCCGCGACGGTGACGACTACGTCATCAACGGCCAGAAGGTGTACGTGGGCAGCGCCCACGGCTCCGACTACATGTGGACCATCACCTGCACCGATCCCGAGGGCGACCGGCACCACAACCTCAGTTGGTTCATGGTGCCATCCAATCTCCCCGGCATCAGCGTTTTCCCCATGGACCTCCTGTCCTCCGCCGGCGAGTCCGGCGCCGGCTCCGGCGTCAAGAACATCGTCTACTTCGACAACGTTCGCGTGCCCGCTCGCAACCTGATCGGCGGCGAGAACGAGGGCTGGAAAGTTGCGACAACCCACCTTGAGCTGGAGCACGGAACCGGCGGACGCATCGGCAGGAACTGGATCGTTGATCGCATCTTCGACCACTGCACGACCAACAACCGCCGCGGCGAGGCCCTCAGCAAAGACCCGGATGTGCGCGAGCGATTGGTCGACATCTATATCGACGCCGAGATCGGCCGCCTGTTCCAGCTTCGCAACTATTGGATGCGGCACAGTGGCGCCCTCGTGACCTACGAGGGACCCCAGGCATCCTACTTCCGCAAGCAATCCGGTCTCCGCATCGCCACCGGCATCCTCGACATACTGGGCCCGGCGGCCCTGACCAAGGGACGAGCGGTGGGGCGCCGGCGAAGGCCACATCGAATCCCACCAGCGCGCCGCCATCATCGCGCTGCACCCCGGCGGAACCACCGATATCCAGAAGGTCATCATGTCCCGCCGCATCGGGATCGGCCGCCAGCAGCGGGAACGCGCCGGCGCTTTGGCCTGAACGCACCACACGACCAAGACGGTTTTCCGCGGCAACTCTAAGAGGGTGTGTGACAATCGGATTTTCACCTTCACCCTAACCCTTTCACATCAAGGGAGAGGGGACTGAATCGCAGGTTATTCAGCCAGAACGAAGTGATCCAGCGGATTTGTCACACACCCTCTAAGCACGTTGCCGCCACTCAGGAGCAATCAACCCCATGGATTTGGCCCTTAGCGAAGAACAGGAAATGCTCAAGGCGGCGGTTCGCCGTTTCGTGGACACCGAATATCCCAAGGATACGCTGCTGGAGTTGTCCGCCACCGGGCAGAGCGCGCCCTCCGAACCCTGGCAGAAACTCGCTGGCACCGGCTGGTTAGGGATCATCATTCCTACCGAATACGGTGGTGAAGGCGGGACCTACACCGACGCCGGCGTGTTGTTCGAAGAATTGGGACGGGGTCCCGTTCCCGGGCCGCACTTGAGTACCGCTGCTCTCGGCGCGTTGGCCATCCTCGAGGCCGGCACTGAAGACCAGAAACGCTCCTTGCTGCCGGACATCGCCGCCGGACGCCGCACCGTTTCCCTGGCCATCACCGAGGCCGACTACCAGTGGGACGAATCGGACGTGCAGACTATTGCCGCCGCCGCCGGCGATGGCTACCGTATCGCCGGAACCAAGGTCTACGTGTACGACGCGGCGGCGGCCACCGATCTCATCTGCGCCGTACGCACGGAGGACCGCCAGCACGTTGGCCTGGTCATCGTCCCGGCTGACGCCCCGGGCGTTACCATCCGTCGCCTCGAGGGGTTCGCCTGGAACCTTGCCGAAGTCCGGCTGGACGGCGTGCAGGTTGGCCCATCGGCGGTGCTGGGCGGCGGGTTCGCCGGCGGTTGGGAGCCTTGGAGCGCGCCGTGGCCGCCTCGATACCGCTGCTCTGCGCCTTCCAGGTGGGAGGATCGCAGCAGGTCTACGAAATGTCCGTGGACTACAGCCGCACCCGCATCCAGTTCGGGACCCCCATCGGCCGCTTCCAACGAGTCCAGGACCACATCATCAACCTCGTCAACGAGCTGGACGCTGCCCGCTGGACCACCTATGAGGCGCTATGGAAGCTCGACTCAGAACGGGACGCTGCCGACAGCATCCACCTCGCCAAAGCGGTCAGCAGCGCGGCCTACTACAACGCGTGCAACCACGCGCATGAGGTCCACGCCGGCGTGGGCAGCACCACCGAGTACGGCCTGACCCTGCACACCACCGCCTCGCGCACCCTTTACCAGTTCCTCGGCGACCCTAAATTCCACCGGCGCCGGCTGGCCGACGCGCTGGGGTTGTAGCCGCTCAGAACGCTCCCATGCCTTCCAGGCCTTGCCGACTTCGGTCTGCAAGGCCTCAAAAAACGTCGCCGACGCTGCCGCGACCGTCCACGGTGACGAACTGGTGCTCTTTGGCCAGCTCACGGAACTCGTCGATCAGCGCCGTTGGTAGCGGGTGAAGTTGTCGTACAGGTCGGCGCTGCGCAGGAAGTCCTCGCCCGATTCCCAGTGATCCAGTTTGGCGTACTGACAGCACTCGCGGCACCAGGTGCTCCACGTCCACGTCCAGGTACAACACCACATCCGGAACGACGGCGAACTCGAACACGTCGTTGAGCCAACGGGGCGATACTCCCCGAACTCGCGCCCGCGCTATGATCGAAAAGATGTACCTATCGACCAGGGCCACCATGCCGGACCGAAGCGCCGGAACAATGTTTTTTTCCAGCCCGGTCCCAGAAGTCGGTGGCGTAAAACAGGTTCAGTGTCAGCGGGTCAAGGGTATTCCCCCGCATCGCCCGGTCGATCCCACCGGCGGCCAACTCCGACCGCCGGAAAACCCGTGACGAGCACTGCGTACCCTTCCGCTTCCAGCCACTCCCTGAGCATCGCTATCTGGGTAGATCGTCCTACACCGTCTGTGCCCTCCACCACGATCAGACGGCCCGGCGTGGCTTCATCTCCAGCTCCGGGCGGGGTGTGACCGTAGAACCTGACGTTGTCCATCGTGGTCGCTCCTTGGTTTCACTTTAATGCGGCGTTAGCGCCGGTCGTATCCCGACGGCGAACTCGCCTGCTAACCATCCGACTTGGCGGCGGCGGCCAGCGCTTCCTGCTCGGTCAGGCGGCGGCGCATCGGCGAGGTGACGTACCGCCCGGTCAGACCGTGTCGACCCAGCGCCTCCGGAACGCTCTGCCCCCGGAGATCCATGGCTCCTTCGAGCAGGGGTTCCACGTACCGTCTCACCTGCTGCTGCTGCACGGCGATGGGCTGCGTGGCGTCGATGGTCATCAGTCCAAATTCCTCGGTCAGCGAGTCGTACTCTTCGAGGAGCTTGCCCTGGAACATCCGGAAAGATTCCTCGCGGTCATTGGAAAATCCCATGTCCTGGCCAGATTCGTAATAGCCCAACTCCTCACGGCCCACCGTGATCCGATGGATCGAGACATCCAGCGGCACCTTGAAATACAGCGCCAACGAGGGCTGAACCGCAAACGAATACACTCGGCGCAGCCATTCCCGGTTCACGCCACGAGCCGCGTCGCGGGCAAAGGCGGTGAACACATAACGGTCAGCCAGCACGGTGGCGCCCGCCCGCAGGGCGGGAATAATCTGAGCGTGCACCCGGTTGGCGAAGTCAGCCGCGTGAATCAGGCTGAAGGACATCGGGGTCAGCAGTTCCTCGACCTTCCCGCGCTTGGTGGTACGGCGCACTATGGGCGACGAATTCCAATCCGTGGACACGGTGACCAGATTCTGGCTGTTGAGCCACTTGCCCAACAGGTCAATCTGCGTGCTCTTGCCAGAGCCGTCGATGCCCTCAACGATGATCAGCTTCCCGGGAAACTTCCCATCGTCGGGATGACGTCCGTAGCACTCGCCCATCTTGTACGCTTGGGTTTCTTGCAAAACCGTCATGATTCACCTCTTTCGATCCGAACGTCGTTCCCAAAGGCCTTTCGCCATTTATTTTGCAAATTCGGCGCCGACACCGGGGACCAGCTCGGGGTGACAATCTGCCACCCGTCGCCCGCACGAGCAACCTGCACCGCATTCGCTGGCATCGCCGGCGCCATGCGGCTATCTAACTCGTCGGCCACAACCAGTAACACCGCCGCCTGTTCCAACAGACGCAACTCTTCAGGCCGCAGCAATCTGCTCTCGCGAAACCTCCGCGGCAACCGTCCCGTTTCCGCGAGGAGGAATATGGCCGCGATCTGGGCCGATTCCGCGTGCGTGAACCCCGGGAGGTCGGTTCGCACTATTATACTCGCAGTCCGGTTGAGCCGATTGTAGTAGTCTACCGCGTTTCCGATGTCCAGGAGCCGTGCGGCGCACTCCAAAGAATTCGCGATTTGCCGGTTCCATCCACCCCACACCGCATCGGCGATCCGTCCGGCCAACTCGGCCCGTCGTTCGCCCCGACACGAGAACCGGCCGGCGAACCGTCCCACGAGGTCTGTCATCGATTCCGCCCGCACCGACGCGAGCGGCGGCAACTGCACGCCGACGCACGTTGACGGAGGCTCCGGGTGCCGGGCCAGTCCTTCGCGCAATCCCTGGCCCGAGACCAGCAGCCCGCTCGATCCTAGGTGCTGCATCAGCGCGTGTGCCACCACGCCGCCGCCGAGGATCGAATGGCTGCGCTCCGGGTTCATGCCGGGTATTTCGGACCGTTCCGCCCGGGTCATCGCCGACATCAGCTCGATTTTCTCTCTCCAGTGCACCTGACCGGATCTCGTACCCGTGGAGCTTGATGATGGGATAGGGCTCCTTTCCTCGCTCCAGGCGCGACAGCAGCCGCACCGACCCGCCCGAGCCGACCAGCACGGCGCCGTCTTCCGATGCCTCTACTCCAGCCTCGGTGAGAACGGTTCGGACGTGCTCATAGGCCGCCCGCATCGCCTCCGCAGTCGGGCAGTCCGTCAACTCGAACTGGTTTGCAATACGCAGGCTGCCCAGCGGCAGCGACGCGCTGGACACCAGCCGTCGATCACGAAACTGCACCACCTCCGTGCTGCCTCCGCCGATGTCCGCCAGCAAGCCATCGCGCACACGAAGGCCGTGAATGGCGCCCACGAAGCAGTAGCCGGCCTCGTCGGACCCGTCAATGATCTCCAACGGTATGCCGAACCGTTCCTGGGATGCGGTCGTGATCGTGCTGGCATTGCCCGACTCGCGCAGCGCCGCCGTCCCCACGGCGTGGATGGTCTCGATGCCGTAGCCCCGCGCCACCAGCGCAAAATCCTCCAGCGCGTCCAGCGTGTTCGCAACCCCCCGTTCGTCAAGGTAGCCGTCGGATCGCACGTAGCTCATCAGGTTTAGCGTGACGCTCCGCTGCGCCACAATCTCGACGCCGCCACCGCGGTTCACCTGCATCACCACTGCCCGCGCGGAACCCGACCCGATGTCGATCACCGCGGCGTAATCGGGGACATTGGAGTCTCGCGCGCCGCCCGATTCGTAGCCGGAATCGACAACCGTCGCAACTTCCCCTCGCTCGGTGGACACATCCGAGGTCACGGTCCGGTAGGTCGTCATCTGATCCTCAATTCTTGCCCATTATGATGCCGGGTGGCGATGCTATAATCCGGCCCTGTGGTCCAATGCACATTGCGGGAGGTGGTTTCCATGCCCAGGTTGGAAGGCAAATCGCCATCGTCACCGGCGCAGCGCGCGGCATGGGCGAGGTCGAAGCCCGCCTCTTTGCAGAGGAAGGCGCCACGGTGGTCGTTTGCGACGTCACTGACGATACCGGGCAGCGCGTGGCCGACGACATCGTTTCCAACGGCGGCAGCGCCGAATACGCCCATCTCAACGTGACCGACGAGGACAACTGGCGGCAGGTCATCGCCGACGCGGTCGGCAGGCACGGCAGGCTGGACATCCTGGTCAACAACGCGGGCATCTCCGGCTACGATGAGGAGGACAACCTGGGAACCACCACCTGGGACCGCCTGCTGAACATCAACGCCAAGGGTGTGTTCCTCGGCATGAAACATGCTATCGGGGCCATGGAACAGCGTGACGGTGGCTGCATCGTCAACATATCGTCCATCTCCGGCATCGTGGGCCAGGACTTCATCCACATGGGCTACAACGCTTCGAAAGGGGCGGTGCGCCTGATGACCAAATCCGCGGCCGTGCGCTGGGCCGAGGCCGGCATCCGGGTCAATTCGGTCCATCCCGGCCTGATGCCGCCTATGGCTGGCGGTTCCGCCAGTTCCGAGACCCGCGACGTCATGACCGCCAACATCCCGATGAAGCGAACCGGACGCCGGGAAGAGGTGGGGCCTACGCGGTACTGTTCCTGGCCAGCGACGAAGCGTCCTACATCACCGGGGCGGAACTCGTGGTCGACGGCGGCTTCACCGCCCAGTAGGTTTGCATTGGCGGCGGTCCAACTCGCGGACCGCGCTGCGGCAACAATAAAGCCCGTATGCAAAACGCCTACGGGCTTTCTGATCGCTGACGATGCCATCGGCTATCGTCCTACCGCCATCTCTTCGATTTCGGCTTCCAGCCTTTCGATATCCGCCTCGTCCAGGCTGAAATATTTGGCCTGCGGGTGATGGAACACCACGGCCGACACCGAGCCTTCCGGGTCCATCATGTATCCATCCGTGAGCTCAACCCCGATGCTTGCGGTCACGTCCAGCAATGAGAACAGCTTCTCCTGGTCCTCCAACCGCGGACACGCCGGGTACCCGAACGAAAACCGCTTGCCATGGTAGTTAGCCCGGAACAGGTCCCGAAGCTCGTCCTCGCCGTTGACCTTCAGGCCCGACGGTTCGCCGATGCTCCACATGGTGCGGATCCGCTTGTGGAGCAACTCCGCAAAACCCTCCGCCGATTCGATGGCCAGGGCTTGCAACGTGTGCGAATCCAGGTACCTGCCCTCGTTCTTCCACCGTTCTGACAATGCCCGTACCCCCCGGTCCGACGGTGGTCGTAAACATGGCAAGGTAGTCGTTCGCACCCTCGCCGGTCGGCCGCGCGTAGTCGGCCAGGCAAAGTCCCTCGCGTTCCTGCTGCCGGCCAAAGTAGAACCGTTCCAGCTCAGCCTTGCCGTCCGGCTCGTATACGATCAGCCACTGCCCTTCGGAGCGGCACGGGAAGAACTTGAACACCGCGCTGGCGCCGATGTCCGAGCGGGACAGCATCATGTCCTCAACCCGTTGCACCTGTTGGCGCAGTTCAACGGCTTTGGGTTCTTCTGCCCGCAGTGCATCCCAGAAACGACCCCGGTATCCCAGGTGCCGCACGTAAAGCATCTGCGGGTTGATGTACCCGAAAATCTCGTCGAGATCGAAATCCTCCAGCACGTGGAGCCGCAGATCCGGTGGCCGCGGGGAGGATTCTACCGGAATGACGCTGGTCGTTGTCGCGGCGTCACGCACGGGCGGCTGCCGCCTCCTGCAGCTCGGCGCTCTCCGTCTCCAACCGAGCGAGCAAACGCTCACGCTCATCGGCGTCCTGGATGGTATTGGCCAGCGCGAGTCCGCTCATGGCGTCCGGCGAATACGCCACCAGTCCGCCGTATTCCGGCGCGATCCGCAGCCGGGTGAACCGGTTGGACAGGGCAGCGCCGCCAACCAGGACCGGGGCCGCGATGCCGGCCGCGCGGAAGTCCTGCACCGTCTCGACCATCATCTGCGCGGATTTCACCAGCAAGCCCGACAGGCCGATGATGTCCGGTTGGTGTTCCCGGTAGCCCGCGATCAGTTCCTGCGCCGCAACCTTGATGCCCAGGTTGATCACGCTGTAGCCGTTGTTGGACAGGATGATCTCGACCAGGTTCTTGCCGATGTCGTGCACGTCGCCCTTGACGGTCGCCAACAGGATCCGTCCCCGCAGCGCGGCGTCCGTGCGCTCCATGTGCGGTTCCAGGTGAGCTACCGCGAACTTCATCGCTTCGGCGCTCTGCAACACCTCGGCGACGATCAGCTGGTTCGCGTTGAACTGACGCCCGACTTCATCCATTCCCGCCATCAGGGGCCCGTTGATGATCGCCAATGGCACCCGTTCCTGCAGCGCCAGATCCAAGTCGGCGGCCAAGCCTTCCTTGCTGCCCTCAATGATGCACTGCGCCAGGCGTTCGTCCAACGGCAGCGCCAACCGCTCTTCCGCAGTGGCGCGCGGCGCCCGGTCGCGGAAGTGCGCCGCAAACGCGGCCACCGGATCCTCACCGCGATTCCAGATCAGGTCTTCAGACAGTGTGCGTTCTTCCTCGGGAATACTGGCGTACCGCTGCATCATTTCGGAATTGACGATGGCCATATCGAGGCCGGCCTGCGTGCAGTGGTACAGGAACACGGAGTTGAAAACCTCGCGACCCGCCGCCGGCAGCCCGAAAGAAACGTTGGAGACGCCAAGCACCGTCTTGGTCCTGGGCAACGCCTCCCTGATCATCCTCACGCCCTCGATGGTTTCGGCTGCCGAACCGACGTAGTTCACGTCTCCGGTCCCAGCGGGGAACACCAGCGGATCAAAGATGATGTCTTCTTCCGCCACTCCGTAATTCTCGGTCAACAGCCGGTGAGACCGCTGGGCAATCTCCAGCTTCCGCTCACGCGTGATCGCCTGTGCCTGGTTGGGGTCGTCGTCAATGCAGCCCACCACCAACGCCGCGCCGTATCGTCGCGCCAACGGCACCACCCGCTGAAAGCGCTCCTCGCCATCCTCGAGGTTGATCGAGTTGATGATCGATTTACCCTGCAGGCGTTTCAGCGACTCTTCGATAACCGACGCATCCGTGGAGTCGATCATGATGGGCGCCTTGACCCGGCGATTGAGCTGGTCCAGGAACTTGATCACGTCCGACGTTTCGTCCCGGTCCGGGTCCTGCAGGCACACGTCCAGAATGTGCGCCCCGTTGCGGACCTGCCGCCGGCCGACCTCGGCCGCCTCCTCGAACCGTTCGCCCGCTATCAGCCGTTTGAACCGCCGGCTGCCCAGCACGTTGGTACGTTCCCCGACGATGGTCGGCCTCGTGTCCTCGTTCACCACCACGGCTTCGATGCCCGACACGCGCGTTTCTACCGTCGGTTCGGTCACCCGCGGCGTCTTGTCGGACATTGCTTCGACTAGCCGCCGAATATGCTCGGGGCCGGTGCCGCAGCAACCTCCGGTCACGTTGATCCAGCCATTCGCCGCGAACCGTTCCAGTGTGGCCGCCAGCATCTCCGGCGTCTCGTTGTAGTTGCCGTCCTCGTCGGGCAGACCCGCGTTGGGCACGCAGGCGATCCCGAACCGCGACAACTCGTTCAACGTCCGGATGTGGTCGGTCATGAACTCCGGCCCGGTGGCGCAGTTGAAGCCCACCCAGAGCAGATTCCGGTGGGCCAGAGAGGTGTAAAACGCCTCGGCGTCCTGGCCGGCCAGAAGCGTGCCCATGGGCTCGACGGTTCCCTGCACGGCTGCCGGAACGTCAACGTTCATCTCGACCCGGGCGCGATCTATTCCTTCCAGCCCTGCCTTGATGTTGATCGTGTCCTGGCCCGTTTCGAGCACCAGCACGTCGGCGCCGCCCTCGATGAGTCCAGCCGCCTGCTGGTGGTAATCGGCCGCCAGCTCGTCAAAGGTCAGGCCACCCGTCACCGAGATGGTCCGCGTCGTCGGACCCATCGCGCCGTACACGAAACGCGGCTTGTCCGGGTCAGCGGCCGTTGCATCGTCCGCGGCTCGCCTGGCGATGCCCGCGGCCTCGCGGTTGATCCGGCGCGCTTCGGGAGCGAGGCTGTACTCGCCCAGCACCAGCGCGGTTGCGCCGAAGGTGTTGGTCTGTATGATGTCAGCGCCGGCATCCAGGTAGTCGCGGTGGATGTCGTGGATCACGTCGGGGCGCGTTATGTTGAGGTATTCGTTACACCCTTCGTACTCCTCTCCGCCAAAATCATCCGGTCCAAGGTCCCTCGCCTGGATCTGGGTTCCCATCGCGCCGTCGGTGATCAAAATGCGCCGGCGAAGCAGCGATTCCAGTTCTCTAATTCGTTCTTCAAAGTTCATAATTTCTTTGCCATTTGTTCCGTAAATCACAATCAAGGCTAACCCCATTCGGTAAACGTGTCAAACTGGAACCGACCCAAAACCGGCCGCTAGACACTCCGGAATCCGTCAGGAGAAGCTCCCAATGCGCCCTCAGGAAGTCGTTTCGCAAGCTCCCCGCCTCGCTGCATTCATCGCCTCTTCCGCCATCAACGTGCCGACTGCGGAAACCTCACGTGACCGTGCACGAGGCGTGCTGCTCGGTCTCGCCGTCGGCAATCTGTTGGGCCTGCCCGTCGAGGGCGCCCCTTACGATCACATCGCAGATTCGCACCCCAACGGCCTTACCGAGATCGACCCGCGCGAAGCCAACCGACCCCTGGACGACGACCTCGCCCAGGCCGTCGATTTGGGAGATGCGCTGCTGGGCAATGTTGACTACGCCCGCGACTTCGCTGACCGCCTGATCGATTGGGCGCTCGACAACGGCCGCGGCATGGGCATCACCACGGGTGAGGTGATCGACGAATTGGCAACCGGTAAGCCGCTCCCGGAACCCGCCCGTTTGGTGTTTGAACTCAGAGACCGCATCGCACCCAACGGCGGCGTGATGCGTTGCGCCCCGGTGGCCATCGCCCGCCGCAACAATCCAAATCTTCTGATTACGGATTCCGCGCTCACCTGCGTGGTGACCCACTACGCCCCGGCTTGCCAGTGGTCATGCATCATCGTGAACGCGACCATCGCCGTTCTGCTCAACGGAGGGGAGCCGAACCTCGCGGAACTGATGCGCGCGGTCTACGCCGACGGCTGTCCCGATCTCCAGGCAATCGCCCACATCGACCGCATTCCCGCAGCCGTCCTGGACGCCATCGCCGAGGGCGAACCCCCGCCCGCCGGCATCGACTGGCTACTGTGCGACCACCGGCTCATCGGACACACGCTGCTGGCCCTGCAGGTGGGCCTGTGGGCCGCGGTAACGCCTTTGGACTTTCAACACGCCCTCATCGCGTCGGTAGCCGCCGGCGGCGACACCGACACCAACGCGGCCGTCGCCGGGGCCGTGCTCGGCGCGCGTTACGGCGCTTCGAACATCCCCGAGCGTTGGCTTGCCTGCGTCCCCCAACGCGTAAACGCATCGAACGCTTGGCCGACGATCTGCTGGCTATGTCAGGAGCCTAGCCGAAATATAGCGCCAGTTCATCGCGGTTCCGGTCCAGCCAGGCCACGTTCAGCGCAATGCGCTCCAACGCCTGCCGGATCGTGCGCTCCGCCGCCGGCGTGGGGTGTGCTTCGAAGAACCTTTCCACATCCTCCCGCATCGCGTTGGTCGTGAACAAGTTCGTGATGCCGACCAGTCGCATCAGCCCGAAGCCTCCGCCTCCGTACCGGCGGTCGAACTCGTCCCACTGCTCCTTCAGGAACTCCCAGGCCAGGCTGCGGCCCCGGTTGTTGGCCGCCACGGCGGATACCACGAATATGGTGTCCTGCAACCGCACGTCGTCGTGAGCGCCGGTCCAGCGTCTCCCGCAGCAGATCCTCCTGCTGGAACCGCGCAATCGAAATCAGGAACCGGATCTTCTCCTCGTGCAATTCGCTGCCCGCTCCAGGTCCCACATTGCGTCGTAGACGGCCGGTCACCGGCCTGTGCAACAGCTGAATACCACGCCGCGCAGGTCCGGTCGCACGTCGAGGGATCGTTTTGGTACAGACCGCGAAGAGTTCCTGGCCTGCGCGCGACAACGTCGGGTCCCGTATACCCGGCCTGGCTTGAGCACGGTGGACCGGGTCAACCATCCAGTTGTCCTTCCCCGGCCGCGCGTCCCAGCCCTGACCGTTGCGCCGCCGGACCTCGAATGTCGTCGGCCAAAGGCGTGTCGGGCCCCCAGGTACGACTCCCCGGCGATCAGGCTTTCGATCTCTCGCAGGTTGGTCGCCAGGGTCGCTCCAGACCGAGCATCGGTTCTCGTCCTGGTAGGACTCCGCCAACGCCAGGAATCGCGTTACCGGCAGCAAACCCCGCGCGGGACAGTGCGAACGCATCGTTCTGGATCCCCAGCCGGTTCGGTCGCCGCAGTCCCCGGTTGGCCACCACCGTATGCCAGCCTTTCCCGGTCCGCGTCCGTATAGTTCACCCGATAGAAACCGGTCTGTCCGGGTGTGACCTTGACCATTCGGGTTGCCGGGAGCCGCCACCTGCACTGTGTCCGTGGCCCCGCTCACCAGTGTGCGCCGTGACGGCGCCCCGGCGGCCGTAACCGTCAATGGCACCGGCCACAACCTGTTCCTCGTCGTCCCCCGCGTCTTCGCCCAACACCGAGTCAAAGACGAACCTCTCCTGCCGGATTTCCAACGTCAGCCCGTTGGCATTGCTGGTCGCCGCCACATCCAGCACAGGATATATCCGGTTTGACCCGTCCAACTGCTCATGATGAGTTGACCGGCTCCCGGAAGATTTCTTCCAGCGCCGTCCACAGGTCGTGGTCCGGGCGTTTGATACGTGAGTGTCGGGTCAATAGGCGTTCAGCCCGATACGGAACACGTTGGGCGTCAGGAAATGCTCCAGCATCCGCACACCGACGTGCTGTAGCGTGAGTCGCGTCAAAGAGCTGGCTGACCTCTGCCGGATTGGCCACTTTCCTGTTCGATCGGATGCGAATTCTTCAGGCCGTCCAGGCTGAACCCCCGGTTGGTGTCCATGTTCACGAACTGCGTCCACATCGACCATTCCGGGAACAGCCAGTCCACCGCTTGGTGCCCCACCCACGTGGCGAAACTCTCGTTGAGCCACAGATCGTCCCACCACTCCATGGTCACCAGGTCGCCGAACCACATGTGGGCCATCTCGTGCGCCACCACTTCCGCCACCCTCTGCCGAGTCCCGCCGACGAGTTTGCCGGGTCGACCAGCAGCGCGGTCTCGCGTCGTACGTCACGCACCCCAGTTTTCCATCGCGCCAGCCGCGAAGTCCGGTATCGCGAGATGGTCCAGTTTGGGCAGCGGATACGGTAGGCCGAAATAGTCGTTGAAGAAGGAGAGCAGTTTGATGACCGACGTGTCCAGCGCGAACTGTCCTGCTCCTCCTTGCCCCTGGTCATCCACACTCCACCAACGTCACCGTCGGCCGCCTCTTTCTCGATGTGCGTCAGGTCACCGATCACGTAGGCCAGGAGGTAGGTGGACATCACCGGGGTCTTGTCGAACAACAGGGTCTTGCGGCCGTTGCCGCTGCGGCTGTCGTGGATGATCGGTGTATTGGAAACGGCCTCCATCTCCTCCGGCACGTCCAGCGTGACCTGGAAGGTGGCCTTGGCCGCCGGTTCGTCCCAGCACGGCAGGGATCGTCGCGCGTCCGTAGCCTCAAATTGTGTGGTGGCCAGGTAGGCCGTCTCGCCCTCGGGGTTCAGGTACTGGCTGCGGTAAAACCCTCGCAACTTGTCGTTGAGTTCGCCCGTGAACGACATCCGCAGGTGATGGTTGCCCACCACACCCATCAGCCGTGTGCCGGCATGCTGATCGTCGCGGTTTCCGCGTCGGCATCGTAGGCGATGTCGCTGGCCGCTGTTCCTGCTCGCCATCCGTGTTACGTCCAGCTGACGGTTGGCCGAATGTATCTCGATCTCCGAGCAATTGAGCATGATCTCGGTGGTGCCGGGTTCCATGCTCACCGTGATGTCGACCTCGCCGGCGAAGGTGAAATCGTCGAAATTCGGGGTAAGCGTCAGGTCATAGTGGATGGGACGAACGTTGTCGGGGAGCACAACAGCTTCGGCGGATGGCATCGAATTTCCTCCGTGATTTGCGTTCAAAAAAGGGGACGCGCCAAGTTTATCACAAGGGTTGTCGCCCCTTGTGAGCCCACCGCAATTGCGAAATAATGAGCGGCGGTCAATCAGGCTTTCATGATCGGTTGACTATATATTTTTTCGATTCCAAAACACTTTCGATGGGTGCGTTAATATTTGGTTGACGCACGCATAATTGGAGCGAATGACACATGTTCGCTGAAGGTTTGTCGTTTCTCGGGCTTGCTGAGTTATTCAGCGTCTCCGGGGCCTCGGCCGAACTCCGCGGATCGCTGCTGGCCCTGGGAACCCTGATCGTCGCTGCCAAGTTGGCGGAAGGTGTTTTCCGTCGGCTGCGCCTGAACGCCATCGTGGCTTACGCGGCGACCGGCATAGTCTTGGGTCCAATCCTGAATCTGACCGGGCTATGGCACATCGAGTCGACGCTGCACATCCAGTTATTGTTGAAGCTCGGCGTGTTCCTATTCTCTTCCTCATTGGCCTCGATGAGATCGACATTTCAGCTTTATGTCCAGCCTGAAGGGCCACTATTTCCTGGCGGCGATCCTCTCGGTAGTCCTGTCACTGGGCATTTCGATGCTGGTCACCACCGACCTCGTCTTCGATTTCGGCCTGAGCCTGGCTTTTTCGGAGGCGCTCGCCCTGGCCGGCGTTCTGTCCATGACCAGCCTCGGCATCGTGGTCAAAGTCTTGGCGGACGATGGCCGGCTGAAAGAGCCGGTCGCTTGCAGATTTTCACCGTCGTGGTCATCGCCGAGCTGATCACGCTCCTGCTGATCGGCTTCAGCATCGGCGATCACGTTCATGACCTGACCCCAACCGGAATACTGGTGCTGCTGGGAAAGGTGCCGGATTGCGGTCGTGTCCTGGATACTGTCTTCAAGGTCCTGCCTCCTGTGGTGGGGTGCTCCAGCGCGTTATTCATGTGCCGCAACTCTCGTTGGGGTTTGCTCCTGGGGATCCTGTTTGTGATCGTGGCCGCCGCCGAACTAATGGGACTGCACGGCTCCCTGGGCGCGTTGCTGTCGGGGCCGCCCTGGCCGGTTGCCTACCAGGTGCGCCGCGAGATCACTCCAGGTTTGCGCAGCGTCGCCGAAGGGTTCTTCGTCCCGCTGTTCTTTGCCTCCGCCGGCCTTCAGTTCAGCTTCTCCTTCGTCACGTTGCCCATCTGGACCATGGCCGCGCTCGCCGTCATCCCTCTGATTGGCAACTTTGTGGGAGCGTTCATTGGGGCGTATATATCCCGCCTCACGGTCCCGTACGCGGTCGCATCCGGTCTCATGGGCAAAGGCGTCACGGAGATCGCGCTTCTCCTCGTGCTCTGGGACACCGACATCCTTGACGAGGCGGTCTTCTCTTTCCTGGTTTTGGTGATGTTCTGCTACATATTGTTCATGCCGCCGTTCATCAGTCTGGCCGTAAACCGCGCCAGCCGTAGAGCAGACCTGCCAACCGAGTTGACGGACATACCCCACGGCATCGTCCATTTCGCACTGGACAACATCGTGGTGGACGACATCCTGGACCGCTCGCGTCGCCACCCCGAATCTACGCTTTCGGTGCGTGATTTCGCCGAACGGTGGACGGCTCCTTATCAGCACGACTACGTAGTTGTGGACCACGGCGCTTTGGCCGGACTCGTTTCCTTGTCCACCTTCCGCTACCTGCCCAAAATGTCGTGGCCGAGCACCGCGCTCAACGATGTCCTCCGCAGCCAGACGCCGCTGGCCTGGCCCGATGAGCACGTGGAAGATGTCCTGCAAAGGATGTCGGAAAATTCGCTGACCACCATCCCCGTGGTGGAGCGAGAGACCGACAAGTTCCTCGGCGCCGTGACCAGCCATGACATCATGGAACTCATGATGGAAGAGATGGGCGGTGCTCACTGAG